>OY754981.1:2555506-2563006 GCA_963576475.1 Molanna angustata
TATATATATATATATATATATATATATATATATATATATATATGGTTGGATAATTTATATAGCGCCGTTTTCGTGAAAACTCACCTCAAGGGCTATATAAATTTAGATTTTGGTTTTCAAAACATCATTTTTATTCAGGTTTCAAAGGAAATTGACTGCTTTAAATAAAGTGCACCGGGCGCTATGAAAACCTTTGATCAGGCCCTGGTATGACGGGGAGGACAAGGGATGGGGTAGATGTATCCTTTTGAAAGGATGTTAGCGTGCGTTACACGTCACGTCAGGTCATAACTTAGACACTTTACGACTTTGGACGAACCGCCCTACACGGTTGTACTACCTACCTATATGTTGTATTGATAGATAATATTGCACTAGGGTAGTAGGTACATTATCTATCTCCCGACTGGAAGGGATGAAACCATAATATATTATTATACACATTTATAATATTTTATTTTTATATAACATCATTATTAATTTGTAACTACAGCCTGAGGACGAGGAGAGTTGACCCCAACAGTCTTCATAGACGATAAGTTTGGAAGAGGCCAAGAAGAAGATTGTTATTTGTTACTTCTTAAACCAATCAACCGGGGGGACTACACATGACACGTTCTAAATAATATTATTCTTATGTTCTTATTTTGCCTTAATCTTAAGAATGTATAAATCAGTACTCGATGATTTAGTAATTAAGTAACACAATATAACAGGCTTTTATTTTTAATTGCCTTCCTTTTTCCCGTTTACCACCAAATGCTTGTATTCTTGTTTTCTTACATTTTATTATTGTTACATGTTATAGATTCTCAAAGCTTTCAATCTCAGCCTCAGTTTAATTTACTACTTATATTATTGTTTGTTGTTCGAAACCGCACACTTTCTTTTCATACCCTGTGTGTGCATACTTTCTGTTTTTGTTTAATTCTTCTTATTTATCCTCGTAACTTTTTTTTTTGTGTTTCGTACCACAATATTTTACATTGTTTAATTTGTATGTGCTATCTGTAAATGGACTAATTTATTTATCATATTTGTAATAAAAGTTTGTATATGGTCTGTAGATATGCCAATTGAAATAAAAAAAAAATAAAATAATTGTAAACAAATTATCATGGTTGTATACCTAAAGTACATTATATATTTTTTTTATATTTAACATCTTTTTATATAACACAATTGATAGAAGTCAATTGGAGCATGCATCAGTCATCTTTAATCCTCAATATAATATTTATATTGACAGTATAGAACGAATACAACAAATATTTTTGAAACATATGAAGTAAAAATTTGGTAATAACTACAAACATGAATTGCAGACTCTACAGACAAGACGAAGTACCTTTATGACATAATAAACTTCAATATTGACTGTACAGACCTTCTGAAAATTATTAACTTCAACATACGAAACAGACGAACAAGACACACATCAACGTTCTTTTTAGACAAAAAAAAACACGAATGCCGCTCAAAATTCGCCATTGTACCGATGCCTTACCACATATAATAATTTGGAAAAGATCAGTTCCGCGGACATATTCTGTATGTCCAGGACTCTTTTCAGGAGGCACGTTCGACAGGAATAATATTTTTTTTTTGTTACCAATAGTGAGTACAATGCACCATGAAATCAAAGGTGGGCTGATTAAGTTATAATTACTTATGTTGCTATTCTTATTTATTATATTTGTTTAAAAAAATATTATTGTACGTTGCCCATTTTTTCAAATAAATTTAAAAAAAAACATCTCAATGGAGACGAAGTTGTAATATAATACGAGAACCAGGAACTCAAGGCACCAACCTATCATCGGCTTATTTACGTGATCACTTTACGCGCTTGTGCAACGTTCTCCAATGATGTATTCTTATTGAGTTTCCTATCAATCGAATTTTTGAAAGTTCTATATGTCAATCATGAAAATCTTTTCGTTTGAAAATAAGCTGAAACACCATAGCCATCTATGAATTGACGAAGAAACTATTCCGTACTAATAGTGAGTAAAAATAAAATAAAATGTAAAAAAATTAAAAATAAATAAATCCTCTCCTAGATCCTTTTGATTCAGATACACCATCAATCACATGTTTTAATTAACTTTGTATTATTAGTGTTACATATTCTGGTCCTTATATGGGTAATTGTCTTATTTAATGTATTTTTGTAATTGTGACTGTTTGTTACCATAAATAAATAAATAAATAATAGCTTTGAGAAGCACTGTCGGCAGTATTCAGTGATGATGTAAATAGGTAGGGAAGCCGCAAAATGATCGAAAAAACATAAGTTTCCAATTATACGAGGTCCAACTTTCTGTCAAATGCCGAACAATTCCGATCATCAACGATTCTTTGTATGACGGATATTTATGAGTCGTAAATTTATATTATCGACAGCACGAACAATCATTTTCATAAAGAAACATTGTCATATCATTTTATGTATTGAGAGGCACCGGCTTGGAAAAGTGTATCCACTCTTTTCGATTATCATCGTTTTCGAGTGTTCCGTAAGAGCCGGGTAATCGAAAATACAACAGGCAAAATTATATCTCACATATTCAACAACGAGTTTCACCACCCATTCTGAATGTAGTGCCATTTTCGTTGAGACGACACTAGTGTGTGGGCATACACACACGTGTCGTGCTTCTTTATAAGGCTATGAACACCCTTACACCCGCATACCTGTCGCTGGATACCCCACATCGTGGGTTATGGCACCACCAATTCTGAATGTTGCCTTTTTGGGTGTGACGAAGCCGGTATGTGGGGATATTAGCATGTCATGTTTCCTCTCACAAGGTAATACACACCCGCACATCTGACGCTGGTTACCCCATATTGTGGTATAATACCGTATTTATTATGTTTACATATGTTATGACTTCATGAAGTGATTTTTTTTTATTATTGCTTCTCGGTCAACTAACAGGTAGGTAGGTACTATGTCAAATATTAATTTAACACGCACCCAATAACAAGTTGTCACATTCTGGAGATTTACGATATTAATCGTCTCACAGATCCAGACTAAAAACACGATTAAAAACTGTGTCTCCACCGGGAATCCAGGACCTTTGGATCGGCAGTCAGATTCCTTGCCAACTGAGCCACAAAGGCCGACATTTGATGTAGGTATGTAAATATTTTACCAAAAAGAATCCTCACATCACGTCCGGAGGAAAAAAGAGGTGTGGAAAGGCCAAAACTAAGATGGATGGATGGAGTCAAGAAGGACCTTCAGATAGCCGGTGTGCGGAATTGGAGAGAAAAGGCCATGGATATTAGGGTGCAATGGAGACGATTCCTTGAGGAGGCCAAGGCCCATCCTGGGCTGTGGAGACACTGATGATGATGAAGTAAATATTTTGCAACATCGTTTTTTAATCACTTTTTTACTAGTTGTACTGCGAGGAACCACCTTAGAACAGTGATTCCAACTCTTTTCTATGTCATCATTTTCGAGCGATTATTTATGCTGAATTAATTTTAAAAATGTGTGACGAACATTTAATCGAGAAATGTTAATAATAGGTAGGTACCTACTCCTGTTTTTTTATGATATTCGAGAAATGTGATTTGATTTTCTGACGTCTCCCATAGGGTTAACGTGGCTTGGAGTAAATGGAGAACTCTCACGGGCGTGCTGTGTGATCCACGTATGCCAATCAAAACTAAGGGCAAGGTCTACAAGACAGCGGTGAGACCTGCAATGACATATGGTGCGGAGTGCTGGACAGTTAAAGGCACACATGAACAAAAACTACATGTCAATGAAATGAAAATGCTGAGGTGGGCAGGTGGGGTGACGAAGCTAGATAAAATTCGTAATGAATTAATAAGAGGAAGCTTTGGAGTAGCCACCATACCAGAAAAACTTACAGAAAGCCGACTCAGATGGTATGGACATGTAATGAGGAGGCAAAACGATCATGTGGTGCAAATTGCTCTAGCACTCCCAGAAAGCAGAAAAGGAAAGGGACGTCCAATATCCACGTGGTGGGGCAATATGAGGAAGCTCATGGATAAAGCCCACATCCCAACCCCGACAATACAGGACAGATCATCGTGGCGCCAAAGGATTAGGAGAGCCGACCCTACCTAAAGTGGGATAAGGCAAAGAAAAAGAAGAAGAGAAATGTGATTTGAAATTGGGGTGATAAGGTTTATATACCCCCTTAATATATTTGTGATTTTGAATTAATTGTATATAATTAATTAATTGTTTTCTGTATTTTTGTTTAGTTTCAAAATAAAATAAATAAATATTATGTCGTATATGTAGAAAACAAATTACTGGTATGATGCATTCGCCTTGTAAGTGGATATCAAAATGATATTCTTCAAGTCTAGTAGTATTGTAGGAATAAAGATTTGTTATGGTCGTTAATTTTAACAGATACGATTATGTGATCAGGAAGTAGAGAAGTTCTTGGCATTAATTGTGCAAGTGGAACTATATATACTTCAGATCAGCTTCCGGTAATGGTCGAGAGGAGGACACACTCCCGTACAAACAGTACATATACCAACAGGGTACTTTTAAAAATAATCTCAGTTTACTTGTGACTGATGGAATTTTGTACGTCCAAATTGGATAGTTTCAGATTTCAAGAATATTTATGTTAAAATTTGGAATCTTCTTCTTCTTCTTCAGTCATCGTCCCTCCAATGTTGGCCTCTTCGGTACACTTTAAATCGTCTCTGTTCTGTACCCTTCGCATCCAGGTTTTACCACATAGCCACTTGGACAATGATGTCGTCAGACTACCTTTTAGGGGGTCTTCAAACACTATTATTTGTCCGACGTCGGCACTAACCATAAAAATTACTACTGTGGAAAATTTGTAATCGATTAAGGCGATATGCGGTGTCTTTTGCGTATTTGTAAAGTTAAACTGATGGTTGGATATTGAGATAGTCTTAAACAACACAGACAAATTAAAACTAAAAAAGCCTATCGTAGTTTTTTTTTACCCAACTGAATAACCCAAAAAATTTTCTAACCCAAGTGAATATAGTGAGAAGTTATGAATTCGCAATTTTTAAGACTATTTTTAATTGTAGATTATCAACTTGTATCATGCAGAGATTATATTCTGTAAATTTCATCACAATGTATCTGTGTGTGTGTGTGTGTGTGCTGTATACTATGTACGGCGTGTTTATTCTATTCTATCGATTATAGACTAAAGTACTCATTCGATCCTTTTCAAATTTTGCAAATTCGTATTTCTAATAGTCACTATTTTGAAGATTTTGAAGGATATCTGAATAGTGCTTCTCAATTTTTTTAACTATCAAATATTTCAAAGTGATCCCAAGCTCAGGAAACTCAAAATTTGTTATTTTTATTTTCAAATTGGTAAAAAGGCACATCACATTCATAAAATGGCATTGAAAAATTATCAAGTTTTCATAATAAAATATTAATACTTACTTTAAATTATTGAACAATCTCATTTCATGAAAATGCTGAATATTTTTCATTCAAAATTTGAATACTTTTGTAGATTGACTTGTACCTACACTAAAAAAATCATGTTAAAATTAACCGAACTATAGTAATATTAATATTTTGTGCCCTCAGCCAAACAGTAGGTAATCATAAACAGATAAACTTTTATTGCTGATATCAAAGGTTTGGCTAAAACGCAGATAGCCAGTTCGGTTGTCATAATATTGCTCCTCCCTTAACAGTGTTAAGGGAGGAGCTGAAGATAGAGGATCGTCTGTCGACGATATGTTATAGACATATCCTTCAATTCTTTAGACACCTTGCCAGAAGGGAACCAGATTGCCTCGAGAAGCTTGTTGTGATGGAAGCGTGGAAGGACGGAGATCTCGTAGTCGCTCACCGACCAGATGGAGCGATTTGGTTAAGTCCACAATGGGGTCTTCGGTGACTGGTGCTCTGCGTTCAGCCCAAAACAGATTGGCATGGAGGCGGGCCATACGTGTGGCGACGGACTGCAGCCGCTATCCTGAGTCATAAGGATAAGGACGAATATAAGTGAAGAGTTTAGCGTTGGCCACAAGCAGGAGTTGAGTGGAGTTGGCAGGTCGTAATTGCAATATTATTGGTCGCAAATAAAGGAGAAAACAATACTCGTGGTAAAGCGATGTTTTTGAGAAGGCTGAATTTTGGATGCTGTTTTAAGCGCTTAGTCGTAGTCCATTTCTTGTATATTTTGCATACTTTTCTCGATCTCCACCATCAACAGAAGTGTCAAAAGTCCACTGTGTTTAGATCGACAGCAGTCCGGAAGTGTCACATCCACCCTAGCGTAAGTCCACTCTGTGGAGGGGGAATCTGTCAGTCATGGGTCCATCACATATCTCCTATTGTCCCGATATTTCTGTTATATTTTATTCGTCACAGAAATGATGGGAAATGTCCTCTATCTCTCTTATACCCATTATTATTATTCTTTGTCATAATATTTTATGGGGTTTTTATGTTTTATTTTTATTTGCATTTTTATTGGGGCCGAACGACGTAAATATTATTGACTCCAACCCCCTGAGAACTTGAGGCAGATAATCAAACTGTCCCTGTTTGATTTTTTGTCCATTATTGTGTTTTTTGCGGGTGTATGGTCGAATGTAACGCGATAAATATTATTTATCAAGTTAAATTAAATTAAGTTCGAATCCTGCCTCGACCGATTTCGAACACCTATTATAGCACGAGCATTTATACAAATTATGCTTAAAATGTGCTAAAATTTTTACTTAAAATGGGGTCCGAAATATACGCTTTCGGTACCTTAGTAGATTTTTATTATTTTTAAAATTAAAACTATAAAAAAAACTGTTTGTAACCTTAATTGAATAAAGTTAAAATACAGAAATAATGAATAGTAGGCACCTACGTACATTGAGATGTTATTTATTTATTAATTTAATTTTATTTATTTTATATTGATTCTCGAAAAGTAACAGGTAGGTACTATGTCAAATATTAATTTAACACGCACCCAATAACAAGTTGCCAAATTCTGGAGACTTACGATACTATTTGTCTCACATATCCCGACTGAAAACACATTTATAAAATGTGTCTCCAACGGGAATCGAATCCGGGACCTTTGGATCAGCAGTCAGATACCTAACCAACTGAGCCACGAAGGCCGACAATGTTATGAAATTAATTTTCTTGATGGCGTCTAAACGGTTCATTTAACTGTCAAATGTTTCAATCAATTAAAAATATATCGCAAATTTGCATATTCCTTTATAGCTAATGGTATATTCCTCCCTCCCCACGCGTTTCGCCTCCCAGTGGCAGCATCATCAAGACAAATTGCCTATGACAATTATTTTGACAATTACAAATCAAGTCACCGTGAATGGTTTACAGCTTCGGCATAAAGTTTGAATAATATATTAATTTTCTCTAGGTGGGTTTTGTATCGAGGGGAGAATGTTTCGTCAATAGAAATATGTTTTAAGAGATGACAAAGTCATAATAATAAATATCTATTT
>OY754981.1:2568006-2673859 GCA_963576475.1 Molanna angustata
TACTCCAATCATCCAATTAATATCTCGTTTCACGTGAATTGGATAGTACCTACCTATCAATATTGATGCATAATTTAAAATCCATTATAACACTTAATGCTATGTAATGAATTTTGGTTCATTTTAAACGTTTTTATTACATTTTTAAACAGTATAGATTCATTCATTCATTCATACCATCACGGTATATCCCACAATATGGGGTAACCAGCGAAAGGTGTGCGGGTGTGCATTGCCTTATAAAAGGGAGCACAACATATCTGTGTATACCCGCACACCAGTCTCGTCTCACCTAAAAAGGCACTATATTCAGAATGGGTGGTGAACCTCATTGCTGAACTATGTGAGATGTTATTGTTGCCTGTTGTATTCATACTATGTATATAGATGAGTGGTGGCAGAGCTATTCGCGCGCGATTTCATTCACCTATACATATTAAGATACGTTTTGTGGCTCTTTCTTCCCCTGATCTGACAACATGTCCAATCCAAGCTAATCTTCTGGACCTGATTTCGCTGGTGATTAAAGGTTGTCCTGTTAATGCACGAATTTCCTCATTGCTCCGTGGTCTCCAGGAACCAGCCGCAATTCCTGGTCTTGGGCTTAATATATTACGTAATATCCCGTAATAAATAACCCTGTGGGCAAGAGACCCCTGGGAAGACCAAGGCAGAGATTGATGGACAATGTTACCCGAGATCTGAACGTGCTGAATGCTTGTGATGACTGGGAGTCCACTGCAGCTGACAGGAAGGCTTGGAAAGCTATTGTTCAGGAGGCTAAAGCTCTACCGGAGTTGTATGGCCATCGGAAGTAGTAAGTAGTAGTATACCTATTAGCACAAGCATTTCTGTTTAATGTTTGGAATGTAAAACAAAAAGAAAAAATTTCGGAAGCAACGAAATATTCACGAATGTATAACAATATTAAAACAAATTTAAAAATGAAAACGAGTGTGGGTTTGTTGGAACAACCCAGTGAATCAATTTCGTTCAATGTAACGAATCAATTTTAAGAATTATATTAAAAAAAACGTTCCAAGAACCATCATTTCCACTCTTTAGTACGTTAAAAGTGCTTGAAATCAGAAAGTTGTTTGTTCAAACAATTTTAAAAAATATTAAAAAAAAATCTTTGACCTATATATCGCATGATACACTTACAAGAGCCAACGTCAACAAATTTCTATATGTACCAAAAATTAAAACGACGTTTACAAAACGGTTTTTTGTTTTTTCTGCTCCGAGAATATACAATATTTTTCAAAAAGAGACAAAGGTGGATGTTACTATGTCGGAGTACCTATATATACAATAGATCGTTACACAATTGGGTCCTTAATAAAGACCGAAATCAAATTTCGGCTCTTTTAGTGTAAATATAATTAAATATTATATCTAAGGTGTTCTATGTATACTATGATGACACAAAATGTTGTTATAAAGGAAATATCAAATACTTATGGTATGTTAGAAAGAAAATTCATATATTGTTTTGTTAAGAAATTGATGTACGAAATTTGTTATTTTTTTCCTTTTTTGTTATTTTTGTTATAATTGTTTTTTTTACACTAGGTAACTTTGGTTTATTTCTTATTTTTTGTGTATTATCTATTAAATAAATTTCAAGGCCAGAATTATCTAGGCTAGAACTTGAAAAGACATAATATATTTTAAACAGTAATTTTATAAGTGACCCGTCTCAGAACAGGTTTTCCTAGTGAGACGGGGAACGAAAAATATATTGTAATTCATGTATTCTTATTTAATAAACGTCGGGTTGCCGGCACTGAAACTGAACTGAAACTGAATTAGTTTAATTATTCAACGAATTCGTTGTTTTTATTTTGAAATCTTTCGTTGCAGCTGAAACACTTCCTTGTACCCTCACCAAATGACTGTTTCTACCAACCATTCTAGAGAAGCAGAAATTGCGTGAGATAGGTACCTAGAGTTTCAAAATAAATGCATCCTGTGTTGGGATCTATACGTGAAATTTAGTAGGTACTTTCTTCTGAAATTTAGTACTTTAATGATTAATATCGCATTGAATAAAATTGAAGAAAATACCTATCTCATATTAAATTTCATACATAAATTACACATATGTAGATATCGTTTTAAGGAACGTTAGTTAGAAATAAAATTAAATAATTTTCAATAAAATATGTACCTAACACTTAAAAAGCATTATTATGTAAATACTACGGAAACGTTCTAAACCAACAGTAGTGACTTAACTTAATACATTGTGATGAAACTTTCAGAATACAATCTCAGCATGATACTAGTTAATAATCTGGAATAACAAAAATAACCTTATAAATTGCGAATTCATAGCTCCCCACTATGTATCCCCTCGGTGTAGTGAGGAGTAAAAATTCTAAAAATACGTATTTTTTTATGAAAATTTCCTTCGTTACACTAAGATGATCTGTGGAATATTCTGTAGAGTATGAAATATTTTATAAGTGCTTCAATAATTTTATTTCATCCATGTGTATAAAAATAGAGGTGTATGGAGCTTAGTTCTCTCTGTCTACTCTACATAGGGCACTGCGTGATGGTATATATTATGATGGATACACATACATACAACTTACATAAATTGTCATAATATGAACAGCTTCAATGGTCAACAAAAATCGATCTGTTTAAATGGCTGTCGGTTATTAAAGCCTACCCCGTACATTCGCGTTTTAACCCACATAATCAAATGGTCCAGCTAATGACACAGCAAACAAACAATTTCCCATGATTCTCAAACAGTGTCTCGCGCGACCGTGTTGAACAATTAACAAAAGAATTGACGGGACTGGGCTATCAATTATAGAGATTTTTTTAAATAGCCCACCACTTGAATGGACAATGGTAATTATATAATTTACAATAGTTTCAAACTCGTGTCATTGGAGGATTTGAATTATGACACATATGAATTGACCCTAACTGACCCTTCATGGAGAAGGTCGCCAAATTCACACGGTAGTCCTCTTAAACAACACGGTGTGCAGTAAATATATTGACTACTTGATTCTCACTTTGATATTATTTAATTTCAAGTTTTTATTTATACTTTTTTGTGTTTTTTTACACTACATAATAATAAACATAAAGAAAATTTTTACCTTAATTTTAATATTAACTGACCGGTCAATTCAACATAACAGACCCGATTTAATAATACATGATAAAATTAAAAAAATAACATATATTTGCGACGTGGCTATTCCAAATTTTAGTAATATTATAAAAACTTTTGATGAAAAAATTAGAAAATATACCGCTTTAGGTAACGAGATTAAAAGACTTTGGCATTCTTGTAAAATAATAATATTACCGTTCATTATTTCAGCCACTGGCATTATTCCAAAATCGTTAATCCGTAATTTAGAAATAAATTATAGATTTATCCAAAAATTTAATAATAAAAATGCAAAAAACGGTAATTATGAATACATGTAGAATCGTTAAAGATTTTTTAAACGTTAATATTCGGGAATCAGTAGGGTTGTTAGGTAGTATAGAGACCTCCTCAGAGCCTAATCCTTTGATATGTTAAGTATCTGGATGGGTGAACTATTCCCAATTGAAAGCTTGATGATGCGTTTGTTGCATTTTATTTTGCTCTTTTAAATAATTTACAATTTACGCATTGATCTGCTAATTCTTTTGAGGAAGTGTATAATGGTAATAATAATAATTGAGTGTTATTATTTGTAGTGCTTAATTGTTATTAATATCATTAGTAAATCGGCCAGCGCCGTATAAAAAATAAAAAAATATGATATAATTGTTTTTTTTTACAATATTTGTATATTCATTTCTTCACTTCAATTGTATTTTTATTATACCTACATACATATTTACCTTAATGTCTTTCAGGTATTTAATTTTTCTTAGAATTGCCCCCTTCCTTATCTATTATTGTTCACCATTCTGACGATGCTCAGCATAGAGCGATACCGGTGAATGGGAGTCGCGTTTTCGAAAAATTTAAGTAGAACGTAGGTATTAAATATTTTTTTTTCATAATTTTAGCTGATATAGTTATTTTTAAAGTTGAAAATAACATATAATTTTGTACTAAATATAAACACAAATATAATGCACACTGACGGACTTATTGTCATTAGGCAATTTCTTCCAACCAACCAGAATACAAAGTATGTAGTATAATTGTATATGTAGATCAACAAAAGAATGAAAGCGAAAAAAATACAAAGAAAATATACATTACACTAAGATAAATATTAAAAATTCTATGTTACTTTTTTACTCTTTTCACATATCGAAACAAAAAAAAACTATATTTACACCAGACATTGAAGTATATTTCACAATATTGGTATTACGATAGTAAAAAAAAAAACTTTTCGCACCCCATATGGTAATTTATTCCTATCAAACAGTGTTTGCAACCCCAAGAGGGAAGATTTGCACAAAAAATATTTTTTTATGTCCCCTACCGGTATCCAGCATTGAAATCGATAGATTTACTTCTTGATACGGTGTCTATGGATCAAATCGAGAAAGTATAATATTTTTCTTTAGTGCCTAATTTCGTTAGGTTAGGTTGCATCTCCAAAACAGTGTTTAAAATACAGTATTGAATGCATGTGTGGTAGGTACCTACCAGTAGCGGAATAGCCCGAAAATCTTGACTTGTCATATTTTTTTGTCTCTTTTATTGAAACCATACTACAAGATTAAAAATTGAACCGTATGTATGTAGATACGATGCTTGACAGGGCCACAAATGTAAATATTATTTTTGCATGTGATTTTAAAATATTTTCATGACCACTCAAATGAACAATGATGCTAAAAAAACATTAATTTTTTGACATTTCCCAATTTTGTTCAGGGTTTGCCTAGTCCGAAGGTTCTAGGATCGCCCCTGGTATCTACGTTCTATAGATCGAAGAATCTGGTTTTACAAAAAAAAAAAAAAAAATAATAGTGTAGGTACGAAAATTATTTACAAATAAATATTTATTTATATTTTAGGAAATTTATCACAAAACAAAAATAAAATCATTATTTTAAATCATTTAGTTTCGAGTCACCCTATAATTTTTAGTATGTCACTTTTTTATGACAATATCTGGTCCGAATATTCTGCGGGTCATGCCCGCTGGTTTTATTATTTCCTTGTAATTGTCCGTGGCGGGCATCGGGCGGCGGGCAGCGGGCAGCTCAGGACGTGTTTCATATTGTTTGCGTCGGACATTGTTTTTTGTCCCAGCAGCCCTGCGGACGGTCTCTACAATGGGGGCAGCCCTTAAAAATTCACATAAATCTAAAAATATATCGAGATTAAATTATTATGAAAGGCAATAATTAAAGTGTTATTTGAAACAAGATACCTAAATATATAATATTGAGTTGATAAATGCATAGGTACATATTTATTTATTTATTTAATATTTATTTAATATTGTTTCTCGGGCAACTAACAGGTGCTATGTCAAATATTATTTAACACGCACCCAATAACAAGTTGCCACATTCTGGAGACTTACGATATTAATCGTCTCACAGATCCAGACTGAAAACACAATTCAAAACTGTGTCTCCACCGGGAATCGAACCCGGGACCTTTGGCTCAGCAGTCAGATATCTAACCAACTGAGCCACGAAGGCCGACAAATATTGCATTGTTCTGTTAATATAAGGGTTGTTACCAACTCCATACATTCCTCTCTACATTTTTTTTTTCTCTATTAAGTATATAGGTAAAAATCAAAGGCGACTATTAATCTGTATTAATCAGTTTATTAACTATTTTAAGCATTAATCTAGTGTTTGGGGATACACGCATGTGTCGTGCTTACTTTTTATAATGTTACGCACACCCGCAAACCTGTCGCTGGTTACCCCACATTGTGGGATATACCGTGATGGTATGTACATATGTATCATTATTCTGTAGGGGAGACTCATGACATGACACCATCTTAATACGTTCTAATCTTGCACTAATCTAAAAAAGGTATAAATCAGTTCTCGATCATATTCTGATTTTGATCTTAATTTATATTCAGTCATAAAAATTCGTTCAGATCCAAGTTTAGTATGAAATTATCTGAATCTAATTTACTCAACTATCATAAGTAGCTCTGTTAGTCTGAATTTTATCTAGGTACTTATTTAAAAAATAAAGAAGTTTCCCTCTGCCTAACTCAATAACAGACACATAAGGAGATATAAGCAACGTGAAATGATTCGGAAGTGTGACAAGCTGTAGGATATCACTTTTTTGTGACATCCTGTAGGATTTTACTTTTTGTGACAAGTTGGAGGAAAACATTTTTTGTGAAAGTTGGAGAAGAACACTATACGTTGTATGATATTTTTTTGGGACAATTCGTAGGACATCATTTTTTTTGTGACAAGTTGTAGGATATCACTTTTTGTTACAAGTTGTAGAAGAACACTTTATGTGACAGAGTTGTTTGCTATCATTTTTTGTGACAATTTGTAGTATATAATTTTTTTTACAAGTTGTAGAAGAATATTTTATGTAACAATTCGTATGATATCATTTTTTGTGAAATTTGTAAGATATAATTTTTTGTGACAAGTTGTAGGATATCACTTTTTTGTGACAAGTTGTAGAAAATCACATTTTATGACAAGTTGTAGGATATCACTTTTTTGTGACGAGTTGTAGGATATCACTTTTTGTGACAAGTTATGTGGTAGGTATCTCAATTCAAAATCATCTTATATTTACTATACCCCATAGCGTGATTTTATGTTTTATGTGTATGAAGATGAAATAAAATAAAATTGAATTTATGATAAGTACATTTAATGTGATAAAACGTATAAAATTCCAGTTAAATTTATCAATTTAATTAAATATTCAGTAGTAAATATATACCAGGATAACATGAAACCATAGAGAGATATATCAATCAATTCCAGTCATCAGTTTTTGAATTAAAGGGTCAACACGAAGAACAATGTGTATGCAAAATTTTCATCCATTGATCAACCCCACCCTAATATTATTGTGAAATGTAAACCCTCAATATATACTATCGTGAAATATGAAAAAGAACCATCAAATTTGAACCGTGATGATTTTCTCATAAATCCTATACTTAATCAAATCTTAATCAAATTTATATGGAACCATGCCAAATCGAATTTTTTTTTCAATGGGTTGCTCATAGCATAGATCCGTACTCCGATTAAAATTGCACCATACAGTAAGTTGAAGATATGTATATTCTTCAACAGATTTGTCCATTTTACGTTACATAATTTCTTTTGGAACAGTTTCAGCATTTAACATACTTTATCCAATTGATTATCTAAACCATTGTTCCATACTCAAATTGAAATTGGACCATACACGTGATGATATACATATTCTTCAACGGATTTTTTCATATTGCGTTACATAATTTCTTGACGAACAGTTTCAGTATTTTAAATACTTCATCCAATAGGTTATTCAAACCATTGTTCCATACTCCAATTTATTAAAGTTGTGTCATTCAATTGAAGATATAGGTACATATTCTTCAACGAATTTTTTCATATTGCGTTACATAATTTCTTGACGAACAGTTTCAGCATTATAAAACTGTTATTCCATTGGGTTGTCCTAACCGTAGTTTCGTAGGCTTCAATTAGTATTGCACCGTACAGGCGAAAATATAATATAATATTCTTCAGCGGATTTTTTCGAAACCGCGATTCATAAAACCGTTTATAAATATCCCGGTGTTTAATGTGGCTCGATTTTAGTGTCCATTGCTGAGTATAGCACCCCTATGTCCATTTTCATGATAATACCTACCCTCTTCAACCCTTGGTATGTTATACGAATGTATATACACCTCACACCACAGTCACTTCGGCTGATTCATGATGATGAAAGCAATACTTGGAAACGCATTGATACGCGCCATATTGAACGACTGAGAATGCTACCGTGCAATATTACATGTGTTCACCCTGCACTCTGCACAGCCATCTATATCGCAAAAACAAATAGAGTTTGTGTGAGAGAATGCTCGCATGGTATGTAGGTATATTAGACTTAGCATAATCTATGGTGAATGCAAGTTTGATTCAAAGGTACATATCATCATCATCAGGCTGTGTTTGCCCACTGCAGGACAAAGGCCTCCCCTCTCCTTCTCTACTCATCCCGTTCCTGTGCGACTCCCATCCACTGTGGTCCAACAAATCTTTTAATGTCGTCCATCCATTTGTTAGGTGGTCGCCCTTGTGGTCTCTTGTCGCCTCTCGGTCTTCACTCCACCAGTCTCTTCGTCTGTTGTCGGTCACTCTTGATATGTGTCCTTCCCATCTCCACTTCTGCATGGCTATTCTCTCAACCACATCGGACAGTTTGGTCTGACTGCGTATTCAGTCATGCCTCTTCCTGTCTTCTAGTTTTATGGCCAATATTATCCTTTCCATTTTTCTTTGTCCAATATTATCCTTTCCAGTTTTCCATTTAGACAATTTGGTTAAGATCGTAGTTTCCATGCCATAAGTGAATACTGGCAGAATGCACTGCTCAAACACCCTTGACTTTAGGGAATTCGGTATGTGGCTACGCAAGTCTTATCGATTTTTCCAAAGGCCTCCCATGCGAGACTTATTCTTCTCTCAATTTCGATGGTTTGATTGCCTCTGCCTAGAGTCATCTTATGTCCAAGGTAGGTATATATAATCGTGAACCTCTTCTACTGGAAGGCAATAATTGCTTGTGTCGTCCATATTCTTGCTTAAAGTAGGTACCTACTGTAAACATATTCTGTAAATAAAAGACATTTTTATATCTCAAATAGGTAAAATATACATATCTTCAAATAATATCTCATTAAAACATCTTAAAACAATTAACCCATGCTGGTATCAAGTTAGTAATATGATCCTACCAATATTAATGCAAATTTAAATAAATTAATATGGCTTGCCCACCGTCCATTGTATTTTAAACATTCAATGGCTAATAATTATATATGCAGAAAAAAACCCTTTGAATGCCAACGCACTCCTTGAAGCGCGCCAACCCGCATAAAAGTGTGTAATACTATAGACGCCAATTAACTACATATATTATACTTCGCGCTACTGAGGGTTAACCAATATCGTTTGCTGTCCCGCACACTCTCAGCTCAAAGTCACAAGATGAAACGAGAAGGCATTATTTGCGTTTTGAAACAATTATGTCCTTCGTATTGAATTTCATATCGTGGATCGATCCATCTAACTTAAAGACTTTTTTGCATTTGACGATATGTTAGGGTTATGTCGGATAAATAAAAAAATATGTAAACAGTCCACTACATAATGAAAGTGGGCGGCGCATTGAGATGGTTTGTTCACTTTGAAATAATTTATGTTAAAATCGGACAGAAAATAGCGGTCGTGGTCATCCTAGTAAAGAATAACTAAGAAGCTGAAAGACAGACATGTATAAGACGGTAAATGCAGAATAATAGGTATGCAGAAGATGAAGCCGCCTTATTAGTTCTGTCCAAATCTTTTAAAGAGTTGGTGCTCTTTGATCTAAATGATCATAATGTAAGCCGTCCATAGTTCTCAAATACAGTGCAGTGAAGCAATATTTTATTAATAAACTAGCTGACCCGGTGAACTTTGTACCGCCTAAACAATCAATGAATGTGTTAACTTTTAGCCAAAATTAATTTAGGATTTTATTAACGTAATAAAAAGAATATAAAAAAATAATAAGTTCGATTGTTTATTAAGGTAAACCGTTGGGTTTCTGTGCGAGCGTCCTGAGTTCGATTCCCAGCAGAGGAGAAATTTATTTAAATTTATTCTCACGCAAATATTGCTTCTCTGGGCTGGAAACACTGGTTAGTTGGAAGAAATTGTCATTCGGCAATAAACTCGCCACTTGCGCAGGGTGCAAGGAAGTGTTCATTATTTTATATATAAAGAAAATAACAGTGTTAGTAAACAAAATAAATTAAAGATTTGTGTCATCCCTGATATTCAATATGGTCATATTGCGCATTTAACCCATATTATGACGGATTAAGGCGTTCGCTAATTGGCACAACACAGAGTCTCGTTAAGGAAAGAGTACCGCCGCCATCTTGTAAATTAATATGCCGCGATTGTATCAATTACTATACAACAATACATTACAATGCAATATACAAACAACAATAATACCTTATTGTAACTACCTACTTCGCTCAACTGACTCAAGTGCCTTTCGTCAAATCGACGAAACATGAGATTAAAATCAACGAAAAATTAAAGTTTTTTTTTTTTATTGTTATCCTATTTAGCATACAATAAATATGACTATATGCAAACATTATGTTGTATACGTCGCAGGCCTATTGTATAATTCGGAAGATCGATTACCCATATTATGGATATAATTATTATATGGAGTTCTATAATATCTTTACACTGAAAAAAATAATTTAACTAAACTGTTCGGTTACCGATATTTTAGCTAAACTTCTGTAAATAGTAGATAAAGTTTAATCATTACAACTATACCAGTTTGATTGTATGCACTAATCGCAGTTTGGTTAAGAACCCTTATGTCATTACTTTCCAAACAGTTTGTTATTATTAATCAAACAAAATTTAAACCAAACTATTTGGTTGAATCAACAAACCGTTAAGTTCTTAGTACAAAACGATGTTGGCTTTTTTTAAACAAACCATAAGGTTAAAAAAGATTTTCAAACAAAATAGTTTTGTTAAATTGGCTTGTTTGTAGTATCTAACGAAAGAGTTCGGTTAATATTCGGTTAAAGTTCTATGACATCTATAGATGTCATAGAACTCCATACGATAATTATATCCATGATATGGGTAATCACTAGGGTTTTGAATTCGCCGGTCGAACCAGACTTGCCCCCCTTATTGAAGTCAAACTATCAATCTTCAATGCCTATAGCTTTAATAAAAAATAATTGGAAATTTTAACTTTTTTTTGCAGGCAACACCAATTATTGAGTAGGCAACCTCATTAAAGATTCAAGTGAGACATAGAGGACGTTAAAAATAAATGAGGTTGGAACTGATGACCCAGGAACGAAATACATGAAGATTGCGTATGAAAAGGACCGA
Source organism: Molanna angustata (assembly GCA_963576475.1). Taxonomy (NCBI): domain Eukaryota; kingdom Metazoa; phylum Arthropoda; class Insecta; order Trichoptera; family Molannidae; genus Molanna; species Molanna angustata. The sequence goes on from OY754981.1 coordinate 2,579,104, forward strand.
CCACAGATGACTGGGAAAAGCAAAAAATAAGATGCACCTATATTATGTAGATAATGTGCAATTTTATCTGTTTCTTAATACATATACATTTCAATTCCTTACAAAAATTGTCTTTTTAACATTTCTTACGTTTCTGGTAGGTACACAAGATGATAGCTGATGGTGTATTACTGTTCCGACCAGACCAAGTCTTAGTGTCTCCATATCCAATAGATGGGAGATTATATCCAGCATCCATGTGCTGCTTACTGATCCCGGTAGAGGTTTGATCGCTACTTCTCGGCACGTGAGCAACGCTTAATGAGAGTCAGACCAGAACTTAAAGGGTTAACATCAAACAAAGACTCTCAAACTACATTGTTTGAAATAAGATAATTATTTTTTTTCTTTTTCTTCATCCTTGGCTTCGTGGCATCCTTGGCTACACTCAACCACTACCTAGGATGGTCTTGGGCAAACCGAAAGGTTTCAGTGATAGCATCAAGCTGTTTACATATTCGGGGTATGAAAAAAGAACTGAACTCCACACAATCCTATCCTGATATACATGTTTTGTAATAGTAAAGGAAACACAACAACAAAAGGAACATTCAATAATTTGGATATATTTATTTATTTAATATTGCTTCTCGGGCAACCAGCAGATGCTATATCAAATATTAATTTAACATGCACCGAATAACAAGTTGCCACATTCAGGAGCACTATTAAAAACACTATTAAAAACTGTGTCTCCACCGGGAATCGAACCCGGGATGTTTGGATCAGCAGTCAGACACCTAACCAACTGATTCACGATGGCCGACAAATTCATTTATGGGTTTTTATATTAATTTGTATATCTTATATATGCTGGTTTTCCCAAGTGTCAGCTTGATATATTGCAAATAGTATGTCGAGAACGAGTATACTATGTATAAGGTATGTGAAGACGCGAATATGAAATTAAAGTAAAAATGAAAAGTAGAAAAAGTGGACTGTATTTTTAAAGGGCGTTTCGTTGCAACCACTGCAAGGCAAAGGAAGGATAAAGGAACACTCACTTACTTGACTTTTCCTTGGTGCTCTGCCTTGTTAGATGGTCACAACTTTCACTAGGATCCCACACACACACACGCGGTAAGAAAACAATTATGGCGAATTTCGGTGAGTTATGAGGAGCGGTAAAACGGGTGAGATGTGGGTGGCGTCGACAGGACGCGGTTTGAAAGGAGACTGATTTTGGATGTAGGGTGGGCAGCAGTTGCAACAATATTATATGTCATTTGATATAAAAAATGCGACAATAATTATAATGACATATTGGCGTCAACATTTTCCCCGCCCTTAAAGGGTCACCTTTAAAAAAGTTAAATGCGTGATGCGAATATGTATGATGCGATGCGTGGAAGTTTAAATAAAAGTGAAATGCGTGATGCAAGTATGTATGATGCGATGCGTGGAAGTTTAAATAAAAAAAGTGAAATGCGTGATGCAAGTATGTATGTAGGATGCGTTGAAGTTTAAATAAAAAAAGTGAAATGCGTGATGCAAATATGTGTTGTGTGATGCAATGCGTGGAATTATACATAAAAAAATATATATAATAAAGTAAATAATGTTAAATTATCATAGTATAAGATACTTAGTAATATTATATATAAAATAAAGTATACATATATACATCATATAATATGATGAAATTATTTTGAATTTTAAGGACTATCATTTGTTCAGATAACTCCGTATCGGTAGCGCTGATTGACAAGAAGTGTACACATAAGAAAGGCACAATTCACATAAATCATTACGCATACCTAAGGTACGCGGTATTTTTGTTTTATTAAAGAGTGGAAGCTCTGAACAGAACATATCCCAAATATTTATGATGCGGCTGTGCGGTTTGCCATTCCAGTCTAGTCATAATAGCCATAGCTCTTTTCTTACTAATTTAGCGAATAGAACGACAGGCGCTACTGGTCCAGTTACGTCCCATATCTTAATAACAGTAGCTAATATAGTGCGTTTAATAAATTTCAAATAAGAAGCAATAAATATAAAATCAAAATTATTATTTATTTTTGAATAATTTACGCTCAAAATCCTATGTTGTGCGGTTTTATTAAATTTATAAGGAACATTAGCACTACGAATCGCGGAAATACTATTCAAAGCATTTTTAAATTTATTAAGTTTCTTCATGAAGCGAAGCGTATGGCATGACCTGAACATGAGTCCAAAACAAACCCTGTTAAAGTGATATGTTGTGAACTGATTCTGTGACTTAAGGCGATTAATTATAAGTCGGAAATGACGATCATGGACATTCATTGCCACTTGCAAAAACATCAGTTTACTATCAGCGGAGAGTGCTATATGAGATAGCTGAAAATGAAAAATAATAGTAAACTGATCACCTTGTAAATCTGGACTACAATAAAGTACATCATTGAGTGATGCATTCTTGCGTAATTTGGTCGTAGACATGACCTTTTGTGTTATTACGTAGAGCGGTATAATGATACAAGCGGGGTAAATTAAATCATAAGCGAGATAAATAAAATTATTAGCGGGATAAATTAATTTATAAGCGGGGTATGTTAAAGTATAAGCGGGATAAATTAAGTCATGAGCGGACGCGGGTGATAAATATTCTTTCTCGAGATATTTATCATATATAACTGCATCATACGCAGATCGAAAAAGGTATTCACTCTCAATCCTTTCCAAAGATAGAGTGAGCGGTACAGCGGATTGCGATTTATAAATTTGCCAGAAACCATTATTTGACATATTTATATCAAATTCGATAAAGTCAAATACTGTGGTACAGCAGGCTATAGTTAAATTTTCTTGGTTAAATAAAGCGGGAACAGTTTCCATAATAACGTAACTGATTGTAATCTGTATAGTGCGCAGAATTACAGCGGAATGGAAAAGTAACACGAAGACATCGATAAGTATTGAAAGTAAATTATTGTTAATTTTATCGACAACGAGCGACGTAATATTATATTTTATGTCTTTATTGTATTTCGATGAGAATTGAAAATAAACAAATTTATTTGTATATTTATTAGAGGCACCGATACCTCGAACCGATATATTATTTAGGTAAATATTTAATTTCAGTTTATTATAAAACTCTGATGTCACAAAGTTACTATGAGATGCACCATCTAATAAGCAACTAATGTTATGTTTAACATCATGAGCGTCATAAACAGATTCGACTGTCGTTGTGAGAAATGAAGTTGTGTTCTCGTTACGTTGGGCGCTAAGTGTGCGATTATCGTTTGATATATTCACACTAGTGTGCGACAATGCGTTAAGCGAGCAGAGCGAGTTATATTCAACTGTCGAAGTTAATACAATTGCAGCGACATGCAGGTCGTGCAGATGCGATAGAGATGGCTGTTCAACTGATAACTGGGTAAACAAAGACAGCCACGCGGTAAAGGACGTCAAACTGATCACGGGTGCGGAATTATGAGAAGTAGATGCCCTATCTGCGGCATGCGGATGGGGGAGAGGTGGCTGCACACCTGACAGTTGCGTGAATAAAGGCGGCAGCGAGGTAAAAGATGACAAACCGAGCACCAAATTAGGAACTGCGGTTGAAGCAGATCCATTACCGGTAACATGTAGCTTGTGCGGATGCGGAATATATAGATGTTTATCTGACGGTTGCATAAATGCAGGTGATGGCGAACCAGTGTAAGTCGAACGAAGCACAAGTGCGGAATTATGTAAAGCAGTCGAAGACAATACACTGGCGAAGGTATGCGGTATATGCGGATGCGGAGAAGAAAACTGCTCAAGTGACAGTTGGGTAAATGCAGATGGCGGCATGATTATGGATGACAAACCAAATGCGGAATTATACCAATCGGTTAAAAAATATGCACTGGTGGCGAAATGCGGTTTATGCGGGTGTGAGGAAGGTAGATGCTCACCTGACGATTGCATTACTGCAGGTGACGGCGTGGTTATGGATGTCGAACAAAGTGCGGAATGAAAATCGGTCGAAGAATATGCGCCGGTGGCGAAATGCGGATGCGAGGAAGGTAGATGCTCACCTGAGGATTGCATTAATCTAGGTGGCGGCATGAATATGGATGACGAACCGAATGCGGAATTATACAAATCGGTTGAAAAATATGCACTGGTTGCGAAATGCGGTTTATGCGGATGCGAGGAAGGTAGATGCTCACCTGACGATTGCATTACTGCAGGTGACGGCATGGTTATAGATGTCGAACAAAGCACGGCATTATGTAAAAGAGTCGAAGAATATACGATGGTGGCGGAATGCGGTCTATGCGGATGAGAGAGGGGAAGCTGCTCACCTGATGATTGCGTAATATCAGGTGGCGGCGCGGTCATTGGATTTGAACAGAGCGCGAGTGCGGTAGTTAAATTAGATTCAGTAGTGGCGACATGCGGTTGATGCGGATGCGGGTTTTTTATGTCAATTAGACTTTCATCATATAAGCTATCGGGAGAATATATGTCTCTTGAATAGAAGTTCTCTTGGTCTAACGCCGTTTTTGAGTCAGATTCAATTTTTGACATAACATATTTCACTCTCCAGTACATGTCTTCGAAAGAATTCCACATGTCAAACTCTGGTTCTCCATTATTCAATCGCATATTTAAAATATTATACTCTTCCAACGTTTCATCAAACTCAATACGCAGTGTGTCAATACAAACTGCGGCGGAAATTATATCTAAATTATCTTGTACATTCTGCACCTTGGTAGAGCGATCATGAATCATTTGCAAGCACGAAAAAATATAATTCAGTTTTTCTAATGCTATTTGCAATAGTAAGCTCTTATCGACGTCCATTTTAAGAATTTATATTTTCTCTAATTGCGATATATTAAAGATATACTTAAATAATAGGCACGTCAAAATATGTATAATTAAAAGCTAAGTAAGTATAAAAGATAATAATTAAATTTTTATAATATGAAAATGTGTAGAAAGACGGCGCGGAAAATAAGCAAGTGGGTAATAGTAATTTAATAAATATAATTTAATAAATAATTAATAATAGTAATAATAATATGTTGAGCAATAACATAAAACTATCAATTCAACAAATAATAATTTAACTTTAATTTTGAATACATAATATTAAACAGTCGGCGCAGATTCCGCTTGTTTCGTTCGGCCGAATTCTAACACGTTTTTATTATTATCGTTGATAGAAGTAGTACGTACCTATTGACTCGATGCAATACAAGAATATTTTTCTTTTTTATCGCCTTGGTCGAAACAGTTGACGATGTAACAAGAATTATATATCAAATTGTAGGGTACTTTAAAATATAATATATTTATTTCCGAGCAATATTTTAACACAAAAAATAAGGATATAAAATAAATATATATTGCGGTAGATTATGAACTAAATTAATAGTTTTAAATAAGAATATAAATATATAATTAGGGTTAGGTATATAATAAACATAGGTACTTATATTGATATAATGTAGGTATAATGCGGATTAGTTATGCACTTAAAAATAAGTGCTTATTAAAAATATATAGCGGAAATTTTATGTAAATGCGATTTGAACATAAATAAGTTTATATTAATAACCTTTTATGTTCATTTTACTATGGCAAATAGGTATATCGTGTCATAAATAAATGCGGTTTGAATATAAATAAGTTTATATTAATAACTATTTATATTCGTTATAAAGGATGCGGTTAACACGACATAAATATATGCTGAGTGGATAAATTATACAGAGCGGGTAGAATTATGTTTTATATTTGATGCGGGTATGTTATATAAATATATTAATAGCGGGTTGATATATAAATATTAGAAAGTGAGTAATCCTTTATATAAGTTATGATACAAATAGGTACATAATGGCATATCACATAGAAAATAATTATAAAGAAGAGCGATTTAATATATAATAAATATGTGGTGTATACGACAAATGTACCTACATTTGTATGTCCTGTGACATGTTATAAAAATAAATTAAATATGTATATTTAATATTATAATATACATTAATATATTTATTAATTGTAATATGTGTGAGATGTAAGTTATGAATGCGGTTCAAGAATGATATACCAAAATGTTAGCATATCCGTCTCGGATTGACCAAAATGAATATGAAATCCGACTCGTTAAGGACCAAAAAATGAAGACGCGAATATGAAATTAAAGTAAAAATGAAAAGTAGAAAAAGTGGACTGTATTTTTAAAGGGCGTTTCGTTGCAACCACTGCAAGGCAAAGGAAGGATAAAGGAACACTCACTTACTTGACTTTTCCTTGGTGCTCTGCCTTGTTAGATGGTCACAACTTTCACTAGGATCCCACACACACACACGCGGTAAGAAAACAATTATGGCGAATTTCGGTGAGTTATGAGGAGCGGTAAAACGGGTGAGATGTGGGTGGCGTCGACAGGACGCGGTTTGAAAGGAGACTGATTTTGGATGTAGGGTGGGCAGCAGTTGCAACAATATTATATGTCATTTGATATAAAAAATGCGACAATAATTATAATGACATATTGGCGTCAACAGTATGCTTGATGATGTTTAAGGCTCTGAACGTCTTGACTCACACTACATTCAAGATATGTGCCAGAAGAATGTTCCACTAAGAAGACAGCTTACATTGAGACCATCTGGACCACAGAGTACCAATCCTATAAAAGAATTGGACAGAGTCAATAAGGCGACTTACTATGATTGCAGTTTCATTGTGAACGGGCTTATACAGTAGAATAAATTGCTCTTTGACATGATACGTAAATCGTAAATCAAAATGAAGGATTTGACTCTTTTTTGATTTTGCTTACGCTGACGACCGCTTGTTATTCAAATTTTGTAGTCCCATGCACAGAAACCGTCTGGAAGTGGATACTGCTGAGTGCATCGAAAAAGTCGCTACGTGGATGTCTCATAACAAGCTAAAATTAAACCCAACAAAAACAGAGTTCATGTGGGTAGCTTCACCACGGCGACAGCACTTCATTGAAAGTACTCCTATTAACATCAACGGAGAAAAACTCTTGCCGTCTGCAAGTGTCAAGTTTTTGGGTGTACACTTAGACAATAAGTTGTCTCTTGACCTGCAAATCTCTATAGCAGTCAGTTCATGCTTTTACCAACTAAGACAACTGAAAAACATTCGTCGAAGCTTGCCCAAAAATGAAACAAAAACACTTATAAATGCATTCGTTGTGTCTCGGCTAGATTACTGTAATGGCATCTATGATGGATTGCCATAGTATCTGCTCGATAGATTACAGATGGTGTTTAATGCAGTGGCAAGGCTCATTTATGGAGCGGAAAAACGATGTCACATAACTCCACTACTTAACGAATTGCATTGGTTGAAGTGTCCAGAGCGAGTTGACTACAAAATCTGCTTATCGGTGTTTAATGCTTTAAATAACCTAGCACCACAATACATACAAGAGCTGTGTCAGAGAAAAGATCTCTCTGGGAGGCATCTCACACTTAGGTCTTCTGGATCACAGAGTACCAACTCCCTAAAGGAGTTGGACAGAGCCAATAAAGCGGCTTACTATGATCGATGTTTTTGTGTGAGTGGTCCTATAAAGTGGAATAAATTGCCTCTAGATGTCCGCAGTGCAAATAGTAAGAGCACTTTCTCTAAAGGACTGAAAACAGCTTTGTTTCGTAGAGCAATATAATATCTATCTAAATAACAGTGCCCTTGGAATGATCTTGAATCATTAAACGGCGCTATACAAATTATTATTATTATTATTATTACGTAGAGCTTAGAGCATGGACACCATCATTGACACTACTTAAGACTACCTCGTCTCTGTGAGCCAGCAAATAAACTAAAGCGCCCTTGGAGTGATCTTGTATCACTAATCGGCGATTTTTAAATTACTACCTATTATTTTTAATTTATTTTGGTACCTACGTATTCTTTAACTAGATATACTATCGCAATAGATATTTGGATCTCATGTATTACATACAACTTTTGTGATTAGTGTTCATGGGTTGCTTTTAAAAATTTTTTTTTTTTTGGAAATTATTAAATCATCAACTTGGAGTATCTTTAATCAATGATCCTGTAAAGTACATTGAATCTAAACAGTAGGTACTCAGTAGTGTGTACATATGTATGTAGGTACAATTTCTCCGTTGCCTAGTTAATAATGTTTGTATGTAGGTATTGTATTTCTACCATAAGTCCAGTTGCATAACAAGGGTCATACTAATTGACTCCATAATATCACTATGATTGGACAATCCTATATTTTATCTCTTTATTAATTTCAACTAATAAAACATTTCTATACCATCTCGAGAAAGACGCATTCACTTGCATCATGTAGGTATACCTGAATATGCTGTTATAATATGAGATTGCTAAAGGGCGTCTATCTGTAACAGTATACATTACGCTCCATTATAAATGTTGAACCAACATATTTGAAACAAAGAATATTATCACCGTCACTGCCATCCGCTCCGCATATAGGAATTTTTAACGCCTCTTTGCAGAACGCTAGAATGGACAACAAAACTATGAATAGTTCGATGAGTAGTATAGCTCGTGAAGTCCCCTAGATTAGCAATCTCGGTAACATGGTGCCAAAGTAACAATCAAAAAATGTAAACCGAGATTCACACTCGCGGACTATCAATGCTACGCCCACCTCCACCCGCTCCGCATATGGGGACTGAAAGCGGCCCCTTCGCAGACCGCTAGTAAGAATGAAAAAGAATGCATGGCACGAAGAGTAGCTCTAGAAGCTTCTCTAGACTCGTGGTTTCGGCACAACAGTGCATAAAAATAACAATCAACGTCGGTGAAAATAATATTCACAGACATGGATTATCGCGAGAGTACTTCAAGCCTGTGACTGTAAAACTGGGCATCAGAGAGTTGACCAAGGACACTCTGGAATTTCATTTTTTTTATTCAGCAGATAGAAGGGCACTATAGCCATGGCAAAACAATTTGAAGGCTGTGAAGTTCTTCTTAGAGACCACTAAATCCGCATGCGCAATGGGACCTTGAAGAGGCCCACGGACTGCAGCATGGAGCTCCGTTCTGTTGTAGGACACATTTGGGTGAGAGCATTCCCAGAAGATGTGCTCTGAAGTTTGGTCAGGGTGATGGCTTAACTGAAATGAGGACGAGTTTACAAGGTGGATGGTGCCCATGTATAGGACATCAGAAAAGTGACCAAGATCTCGTCTTTTTTTTTCTCAACCATCTCTCCACTGCTGGAAGTAGACCTCCTTCAACTTTTGCGATCCTTCTCTATCCTGGGCTACCCTGTATCGCTTTTTTACCAAGATCTCTCTACCGAGTATACCGACGGTGTTGGAAAGCCCTGAACAGTCTCAGAACGGACGTGAGTAGATGCGAGATTACATGCGGAAAGATATGCAGAAACTGCAGAGAGACAAGCAGGATGTGACGTGCTATTGTGGAGAAGTGTAAAACGCGGCGCACCTGCTGGAGTGCTCACTCATGGGGGAACTTAGTTACGAGGTGGACCTCCTGGCTGCAAGCGACAGGGCTGTTAGTTTATTTGTTTTTACTCAATAAGAAGGCATAATTGGTGAAAGTTGCGCAAGAGCATAAAGCGATCAAGTAAACCAGCCGATGACAGTTCCTGGTTCTTCTATAATATCCCAACGTCGTGTCTATTGAGATGTTAAATAAGTTTGTCAGTAAAAATATCATTTGACTCCCTACAGGGAAAAAATCTAATGTTTGCGGATATGCATTAAAAAAATATTCGATTTGAATAAAAACATTAATTTATACAACAATTAATGACGATTTCATACTAAACGTTGATATTAAAAAATAAAATATAATATTAAAAATAATAATATTAAAATAAATAATATTAAAAAGTCGGCCTTCGTGGCTCAGTTGGTTAGATATCTGACTGCTGAGCCAACGGTCCCGGGTTCGATTCCCGGTGGACACACAGTTTTTAATTGTGTTTTCAGTCTGGATCTGTGAGACGATTAATATCGTAAGTCTCCAGAATGTGGCAACTTGTTATTGGGTGCGTGTTTGACATAGTTCCTGTTAGTTGCCCGAGAAACAATATTAAATAAATAAATAAATAAATAAATAAATAAATAAATAAATAAATAAATAAATAAATAAATAAATAAATAAATAAATAAATAAATAAATAAATAAATAAATAAATAAATAAATAAATAAATAAATAAATAAATAAATAAATAAATAAATAAATAAATAAATAAATAAATAAATAAATAAATAAATAAATAAATAAATAAATAAATAAATAAATAAATAAATAAATAAATAAATAAATAAATAAATAAATAAATAAATAAATAAATAAATAAATAAATAAATAAATAAATAAATATGATTAAATGTAGAGAAAGATTAAAGTTAGATTCTGATCGAGTACTGACTAATACATTTTTAAGATTAAGGCAGGATAAGAACGTATTAAGAGCGTGTCTTGTGTAGCACCGCAGGTCACATGACCTAATGCATGATGAAGAAGAAGAATTAATAGCATATTATGAATGATGGTTGAGCATTTATCGCGCTGGGTTTTGTAAAAAGCAATTTGCGGGTCAACGAAAATACAATTGATAGCTTTTTGTCATATGCCATTTATATCTTCATTTTACGTGTAAGTACTAATAGCAATAATTAAGATTTTTTTGTATCAAACCGTTATTTTTTGATGATACTGAAATAGTAATTAATTAAAAAATGTGTATCTAAACATGTATTTAATTTTTTATAGATATTTATTTCTACCTTTATTCGTCCCTTTTAACTCTAGTGGAGTGCTAAGCAATTTTTAAACTTAAATTTTTAATGAGTATCATTTGGAGAGTCTATCTTGTGATTTTTGTTAGGTGGTTTTACGCCTATTCTTAATCCTTTTCATACGAATAATAATAAATAACAAATTAATGGTTGAGGCCAAGGAAATGTTGCACGATCACATAAATGAAATTTTGAAAGATGGAAACGTTATAAGTAAGAATAACAGAAGAGCGTGTTTGGGACTATGCACGGACGTGAATGAAGCGAGAAATGTATGACAAGAGAGAGGAGTTTGGCGTATCTTTACCTACCCCAAATAGGGAAAAGGCGTGATGGTATGCTATGGAACAAAACAATGGTCAAAGTTCGTCTTCCAGAGACAGCGTATTCGTAGTGATATATCATGGGAGCCCCTACAATTAACGAGTACCTACCTAACATCGTTTTAAAATCACTTTGTTATTTTTTTTAATCATTTAATAAATTCTTTAGTAAATTATTTTTCTCTTCTCTTACGGAATGTGGAGAAGAGAGTTCTAATTTCACAATTTTTAAGCGTTTTTTTTAAATAAAGTGGGGTTTGGTATTGGTCACAATTCACTCGTTTTAGTAAAGGTAGATAAATACAAAGGCACTCGAGTTAGGGGCGGATTACTACTTAATTATAATACAACCCTCTGACACCCTCAAAAATTTAATTACACACCCCATAACTATATCATTGCTTTTACAAATTATCAACCTACCTAATAGACATTTGCAATACCTACAATTTAAAGTGTAAGCTTGTTTTTATGTTTTTATTTTGACTTTAGTTCCTTTGTATAGACCATCGTGGCATAGTGGTTTGATTTCTGGGCCAGCGTCCTGGGCTCGATTCCCATCAAAAGAGATATCAATTTCTAATTATTTTTCAAACAAATTTCCGTCATTAAAACAAACTTACACATGTTTAAGTTTGTTCTGATGAGGGAGCGGGTCAGACCCGAAACTGGTCAACTCTAAAATACTCAACAGTGGTTTCAAATACTCAATAGTGTCAGCTTTCGTATATGTCTCAATTTATACAGAAGCTATTATAATATCTGATATTTTTAGTCATAAACAATCGATGGTACCAACAAAAATGTCGGTGGATTGCCATGAGACAATTTCTTCCAACCAACCTTAGCAACGTTTATTTATTTGGATCAGTATACAATCAAATTTAATATTAAAGCAAAAAAATACAATAATAAGACCAACTACATTACAATTACACGGAGTATAATATAACATGTTCTAAAAAATATATACTTAACTAAAAACTAAAAAAAGAATTACTTAAGTACCAAAAAAAAATTACCAAAAAAGTACCTTAAAAAGTATTTTTTTGTTAATTCTGAATACTAAAATATTCATGTTTTTCTTCAAAACAACTGCTAGACAAAACGAGTGGATTGTTGAACGAAATCGGTCGAGACAGGATTCGAACTCGCGATTACTGGATTACTAGCCCAGCGCGCTAACCGCTCTGCCATCGACCCCTCTAAATATTTTATTAAGAGAATTTAATAATTTTTCAATACCATTTTGTGAAGGTGATGTGTTTTTTTACCAATTTGCAAATACATGTAACAAATTTCTCAGCTTGGCACTTCAAAATATTTGACAAATAAAAAATTGAGACGCACTATTCAAATATCCTTGAAAATCTAATAAAGTGAGTATTCGGTATATGATATTGCGAAATTTAAAAATAATCAAATGAGTGCTTTAGTCTATAATCGATAAAATAGAATAAACACGCCGTACATAGCACACGGCACATAACCCTTAGCACACACAAACACATTAAAAAAATTGAGAAGCACTATTCAGATATCCTTCAAAATTTAATGAGGTCTAAGCGACTATAAGGTATACGAATTTGAAAAATTTGAAAAGAATCGAATGAGTACTTTAGTCTATAATCGATAGAATAGAATAAGCACGCCCTACATATTACACAGCACACACACAAATACAACATTGTGATGAAACTTTCAGAATACAATCTCAGCATGATACTGTTCTTCCCCCACCACCACCCGTTCTGCTTATGGGGACTAATAACGGCCCCTTGCAAAACTCTGAAAGAACACATAAAGAACATTTGAAGAGTCCGGAGAACTCTAAAACCTTGCAGACACTGCACTTAATGTGCCAAAGAGAGCTAATCATGTTGAAACAACTGGCTCACTGCTCAGTGATAGTGAAGATAATAGTGCACCGAATTTAAGACAGAAAGTCTTGAAAGCCCTAAAATTGCTCTTCGTGGCTACAAGGTCCGCATGTCCAATGGGTCCAAAGAAATTCCCACGGACATCGTCGTAGAGTTCTCGTCGGTAAGTTGACACGGAGAAGTTAGTGCATTCCCATAGGATATGCTCAGAAGTCTGTTCAGGGTTATCACAAAGCTGACATGAGGACGAATCGGATAAGTGAAAACGAAAGAGATAGCTTTTGAAACTGCCGTGTCCAGTAAGGAATTGCGTGGTCCAATAATCGGGAACAATCCACGAGGAAAAAATTCGAGTCCTCACATCGGGAAGAAATAAAAATGTCAGTCTGCCCACGGAAGAAGAGGACCAGCGACGTTGCCAAGCATCTAAAAGAGAACTCCGGGCCAAGTTCTCGATCTCTCCACGAACTGTGGGTAAATTTACAGGTGGGAGAGAAACACCACCCAAAATTGAGCTTCGGCCTCTATACAGGTTGTGAATTGAAGCTCGTCGCTGCATGATACTAGTGATAATCTATAATCTGCATCTTTATAATCTAATCTAATCATCTGTTTATAATCTGCAATAAAAAAATAGCACTAAAAACTTGCATAAATTCCCACTATATCACCTTGGGTTAGTGAGGAGTAAAAAAACTACATAGTGTAAACTTTTATCTCAATTCTGACCAGTCTAATATTCTGTTAATTTTTACGTAGTGCTATTAACATGTTAGCTTATACCAATTATCTACATAGCTATTAAAACAAAATGTTTTACTACACACCGATGAAATATTCACAGCTGTTTCCTCTGAAAAAAAAAACCTGTAATGATGTTTTCCAAATTACACGATTAACCGCAAAAATGATCGTTAAAAAACGCACTAGTGATGCAATTTTGAGGGATGTCTGAATTCACCCTACACACCCCTAATTATATTTCTCAGTAATGGCATTAATATTTTTTCATTATTCGGCAACGTCAAAAACTATTTGTATATGTCAAAGGTGAGGTGTGAGTTTAGGGGGATGAAATATAAATGGTGATATTTGTTTGATTTGGGGGTTGATTGGTGTTGTGTTATTTTTTATTTGTTTCGTGTTGATTACACAAGATCATTGGAGGGCATTGGATATGTTGAGCAATTTATCATACACTTAAAAAATAGACTACTTAAATTGTTTGACTACCGATATTTTAGTGAAACTTCTATTATCAGCAACTAGAGATTTTTCATTATCATTTTGCATTGTAGCCGTTTCCCTATTTGGGGTAGGCAGAGAGAACCAAACGCCAGATTCCTCTCTCTTGAGATACAATAATCGCTTCATTCACGTTCATGCATCGTATCATACACGCTCATATGTTATTCTTACTTTTAACGTCTCTATTTTTCGAAATTTCATTTATGTGATCTAGCCAACTTTTCCTTGGCCGACCTCTACTTTCCGTTCCTCTTTTATCAACCTTATAAACTATTTGTCAGTCATTCTTTCTATGTGGTCAAACCACCTGAGGGCTTCATCTTACTAACGATATTCCTTTCAATCATACATTATCGTCTAATATCCTTATTTGTTATTCTATCATTATCCTTTTTACCACACATTCGTCTTAGTGACCTCATTTCAACCGCGTTAATTCTACTTTCATGCGTCTTCTGCCATGTCCATGTCTCACTAGCATGCTTTACTCAACTTTTGGTTTCTCTTTGATCAGCTATATACACTTTTTTTTTAGACGGTCATCACTCATAAAACCACCTTGGGGCATTAATTTTTGTCTTATTTACGATATTTCTTTCAATCATACATTCTCGTTCCGTATCATCATTCCGTATTCTATCATACATCGTTTTACATCACATTCGTCTCTGTTTCTTACAAATACTGTATGGCGAAATAAACACATGCTTACCACCAGCAAAGTCAGAATATACAAGGCGTGTGTCCACCCAGTTATGCCATATGAGATAGAAGAACAGACTGGCTGAAATGAAGACCCTGCGCTCCATTGCTGGAAGAACCCTCAGGTACCGCATCAGAAAGGAAACGACCAGGTCTATATGCGGTGTCGAAGACAAAACAAGATGGGGACATAGCAGAAGACGCTTATGGGCTGTGTTCAGATACAACCCTCGACATCGGGCGTCGGATATAGGTACCCGAAGTTGCAGATTATGGCGTTTTTCACACTGAACACTAAACACTTTCGAGCGGCTTTTCAATCTGAACGTAGTATCAGGCGTTTTAAATGTCAAATGTCATTTATCATACATATCTCTTTTTAGGTTATATTTTCATTTAAAAACTACAATTAGACAGTGGAGTACCTAAATAATGATTTCTGACCTCTTATTGGAATTGAATTATATTTTGATAAACTTAACCTCTTTGTGAATGCATATTGTCATCATAAATATCAACTGATGTCAACTGACACAGAAACAAACAGAAGTCATCATTCCACAGATAAAATAGAAGTCAACATATACTATAACGGTCAGAGCGTTTTTCACCTGACAATTTTACCGAGCGTTTGGTGCGTACACTCGGCGTTCAATCTGTCTTTCGAGCGTCTGTTTCCGTTCATTATGAACGGCTTAGAGCGTCACTAAGTGCACTCGGCGTTCTATGTATGTGAATGTAGCCCTGGAAACACCACGTCGAACGCATGAAAGACAGTCTTCTTCGCTACAACTCAAGTTGAGTCTTGACCTCCTTCAACTTTTGCCTCCAACCCCGTCTGTCCTCAGCTGCAGTCCTGCAGTTTATAACACTTAAGATCTGCACTGTATCCCTCTTAACCTCGTCCTCCCATCGCAACCTGGGTCTTCCTATTTTCCTTCTTCCTCCTGGATGACCAGTCATAATTCTCTTCGCATATTTGGCATTCTCTGAACATGTCCAGCCCATCTCAATCTCAATAGTCTTATATATGTTGAGATACTGGGTGATTCATATATTCTGTACAGTTCTTCTTTTCGCCACGAAAGACAGTAGAATTGTCAAAATTGTTAAATTTGTTGTTACAGAAATATCCAACAACAGAAGAATACCCGGAAGAGATGGAAGAACAGTTGGACCTCCTCATTTTGGACATCCTCAGTTGGACATCTAACAGGTAGGTACTATATCAAATATTAATTAAACACGCACGGCGCACCCAGTAAAAGATACCATATTATGGAGACTAATAATAAGTATTTATCGCCTCAAAGATGCAGCTATCCATATTTTTTTATCTCCACGTTTCAATAATTGCGGAGAGTAAAATAAGTAAAAATGTCTTGCGAGTTATATTTACAAGTCCGCCACATCAGGTGTCCAGGTTTATTAGTCTGTCTTAAGAGTTAATATTATGTTACTTTTGGGTTGGTCTTTTATATTTTGGGGCAGTTTATAATATATAATATTTTTGAAAAATCGTTGCCTCAATTGTATCTGATTGCACGCTATTACACTACAATATTTCAAAATATAAGTATTTTATGGTATATATGTAGATATTGGGTGGATAATTTGCGTGCAAATCATAAACAAGGGTGGATCTTGCATGCACCGTCGATATGTCAACTATTATTACTGATTATTGATTAGATGTCCACTGGTTATTACCACATTTTAGCTAACATTGATAACTGGTATAGATATTGCACAATATGACGTTAATTACAATAATTTCATCATTCCTGATTGACAAGCTGGTGTCTGACGTTGTTAATAAACATAAATTATGTATCGAAGTCAACAACCAAGTTTGAACAAACAAAATAACTTGTAAAAGAGAATGAAATAATAAAAAAGGATTTATTGTCATCTCTTCTGTAACGAATAATAAGCACTTTATTGACTTTATCAATTTCTTCAACTAACCAATCCTTCCAACCTATAGAAGCAAGAAATTACGTATAAAATAAAATTTAAATTATTATCCCTCTGCATTGTATTGAACCCAGATACGGTAATTGTCGCGTTAGCTACAATAAATACATAATTGGTGAACGTTGCGCAAGCGCATAAAGTGATCACGTAAACCAGCCGATGACAGGTCGTAAGCCCTGTAGGTGCCTTGATTTCCCGGTTCTCCTACAGTAAATATTCCCACTTCGTCTCTATTGAGATAATTAAAAATCTGTTATAAAATACCTTTGACTCCCGACAGGGAAAAAAATCCAATGTTTGCGCATATGCAATAATAAAAATATTCGATTACTTACACATTGGTACAAGTAGGTAAATTAGACAAAAATGACCTTATAAGTCTGGCGCAATTCAGGGGTGACTTCTATGCGAAAAATGCATTTGTCACCCCAGGTATAAGAATTGTTGCTCTCATTATTTACAAAAAACCAATTCTCTCAATAGATGGCGTTACAACAAAAATAAATAAAAAAAATAAGAATATGGTTCATAATTTCACACACAGATGGCTGTCGTAAAAACTCCTTATTTTCAAGTGAAAAGAATTTCAGTATTACAATATATAGAACTTTCAAAATTGAATTGATAGGGATCTCATTCAAAAAAGGCATAATTGGTGAACGTTGTATAAATATAATAGTTGTATAAATAGTTGAATAAAGTGATCACGTAAACCAGCCGATGACAGGTCGTAAGCCCTGTAGGTGCCTTGATTTCCCGGTTCTCCTACAGTAAATATTCCAACTTCGTCTCTATTGAGATAATTAAAAATCTGTTATAAAATAAATGCATAATAATTTATGTTTATATATAATTTAAAAAATTCATAAATGACACTTCCGAACATTCAGAACCGTTCCTTCCTCAGGACCAAAAAAATAAATAACTCATTTGTGGTTTAAAACAAAGTGAATTGATAAGAAAATCCTCACCATAATATTTTGGAAAGTTATATGTATGTATGTATATTATGTATGTATGTGAATATTTTTTTTAGTCTGCTGTTCAATCAAAAACTAGAAAACCTTAAAGGTTAAATATTCTGCATATCGCTTCCTTTGCGACCATTGAGTAACCTAGGCAAATTAAAAATAGACTTTCTAATGTTTAATTATACGATTTTTCATTTTTTCACAAATTTTTATTTATTGTATTGGATATTTTTTACTCATTCTGAATTTATCATAACAAATAAACAGTTAAAAATTACGAAAACGATTTTCTTGATACGTTGGCATATTGCTTTACATTTACCTCCTCGAGCAACGCCGGGTATAAAATAACTAGTATTATATAAAATGTTTCATATTTCATAGTGCATCAATGATTATTGAGCGAGAAAATGATTATTTGCCATCTTCTAAAATAGAAGCAGCCTACGTATGCCTGAGTAATGTTCAAGACATTGTGGAAAAACACTCAAAAATTTCGAAGTCGCATCTCATTCGAGTTGGTCGTGAAGCTCAGCGCCTATTATCAATTATTGGTGATCTGTCGACTGAGTTGGCGGAAGCAAGAGGCGTCATATCTTGCCTGAAAACAACGATTTCCAGCCGAGATGAAAAAATCTTGCATCTGTGTGAGAAAATTGATACCACTGAGACACAGATTGCACCGGTAATGAATAAAATTGCCGATAAACTCAACGACCGCCCGACCTCCCTGTATACCACGCAAGTGACAGGTCCACCGCCCTTATCCAAGGGAGGATTTCCTGCACTCCCTGCAAAACCTGCCGTCTGCATTTTTCCCACAAACGATGAAGTCAAGTCATCGATGGAAACCAGGAAAATGCTGAATGCAGCCATTAAGCCTTCCGACGTAGGTGCTCGCGTCACAAGTGTACGTACCATAAGAGGTCACGGCGTTGTTGTTAACACGGCCACCACGGAAGACTCAATCAAGTTGCTGAATGCCCCGGCAATAAAAGCATCAACGACCTTGACCGCACGACTCGCTACCAAGAGACAACCTCGTGTGAGGTTTAGTCATGTGCCACGGGACCTGTCTAATGACGAATTTTTAGAGATAGTTGCAGAGAATACAAAAGAGCATGCCATTAAAACTGCAGTATTCAGTCATCTAACAGGACCTACAGTTGGCCCGACTTGCGATAGAGTCTTTTCAGTACCTGCTGCCGTTCGCCATAGCCTCATCAATTTAGGAAAGGTGTATGTGGACTGGAATGTCTGTCGTGTTACAGATTTTCTTCCAGTCAGTATTTGTGGCCGTTGTCGAATGTACGGCCATGGTTCAAAAACTTGCAAAGAACCCGTCAGATGCTCACATTGTGCTTCAACGGAACACGTTTACGTGTCATGTCCGAATAGAGCCAATCAACCCACATGCGCTGTTTGTAAGTTATTTAACAAACCAGCAGTACACCGATCAGGCACTAATGACTGTCCAGCTTATCAAGCAACAGTCAGCAGAGCTTTACTCAATATTGACTATGGCGTGTAATGCTTCTGTTAAATTTGGTCAGCTTAATCTTGGCCGTGGACAATCGGCTTCAGCCGAACTCAGTCAGTCTGCTCATCGCATGAACATTGATGTTTGTCTTATCCAAGAGCCGTACTCTCGAGATGAAATTGTGCCATCATTTGGTCCGGGTGTTCGAGTTGCTATGGCTTCGAGCTGTACCTCAACGAACCCTCCGATGAGCTGTATAGCTATTTACAATCCCAACATTAACTTCATATGCCTGGATCACTTATCTTCTAGTCACTTGGTTGTAGTCCAGATTTCTTCTCCAAGTGATTCGTTTTATATTATTTCGATATATTTTCAGTTTAGTGAATCCGAATTTCGTTTTCTGGATCAACTGGATGTTATATTGGGCCAACTCGGCAACGCATCATTAATTATTGGAGGTGATTTTAATGCCGAATCTATTCTATGGTGTAACACTACCACTTTCGGGTCCAGAAAATTCACCAGAGGTGTAAGCTGCGAAGATTTTATCTCTCGCCACAATTTGAGTGTGTTGAACAATCCTTTCAGTCCACCTACCTTCTCCAACCACATGGGTACAAGTCATATAGATGTCACTTTAGCTACACCTCAGATTAACCACAGATTATGTAATTGGTCTGTTGACGAGGATGCCTCGTGTAGTGACCATAACCTTATCACGTTCCAGATTATTTCCAATGTACCCCCAATTCCTTTAGCGAAACCTTTGCTTAGAAGATTCCGGACAAGGTGTGACAGATGGCGTTGGTTAGACTTTGACCGCTACTTTGAATGCTCGCTGGATCGTTTATCTTGTAGATCTTGTACTACTGCGGAAATGGCCTCATCTTTTACGCAGAGTATAATTTATTGTGCCGAGAAGGCGATCGGCAGAACTTCTTCTAGTCATATGTCTCCTAATGAATGGTGGCATCCTGGCTTAGACATCCTTAAACGAACTTCGACTCGAGCTCACCGCGCGTTGAGAGCGGCCCGTCGTCGAGGAAGTTCAAATGACTTTGTAACTGTACTTCAATGTGAGTATAGACGCTCAAATAATATCTATAAACGCGAGATTTCTCGTGCCAAGTCTGAAGCATGGCGCCGTTTGGTATCTGAGGTTTCAACCACAGATCCTTGGGGTGCTGTGTTTAGATATGCATCAATGAAAAAATATCCAAATGCGTCAGTCTCGTGTATCCGTGATCCACGAACTGGAATTATCACAATAGACTCTGACTCGACGACGAGCACGCTACTTGACATACTTATTTCTTCTGATGACATTTCATCTGATACTCCTCTTCATTCACAAATACGCAATAACCAATCCGATATCCCGCAAACTCCCATATCGACCTTCGCCAATCTCGATGAGCTTGATTTTATCATCAAGAATCTTCACCAAAACAAATCTCCTGGCATTGACCGCATTGACGCAGCTCTCGTACAAAGGTGCTGGCACATAGCTCGCCACGAGATTATCTTATTGTACAACAATTGCTTGCGAGAAGGCTACTTTCCGGATTGTTGGAAAACAGGTTTAATGACTGTTATTCCCAAGCGTAGTGACCTGGATCCTTCTGACCCAAAATCATATAGACCGATTACTTTACTACCTATTTTGGGTAAGGTCTTAGAAAAGCTTATA
The DNA here is from genome assembly GCA_963576475.1 of Molanna angustata. Lineage (NCBI taxonomy): Eukaryota > Metazoa > Arthropoda > Insecta > Trichoptera > Molannidae > Molanna > Molanna angustata. The sequence goes on from OY754981.1 coordinate 2,600,187, forward strand.
TGTCGACGCTTAGAAGATCATCTTTCCAGTACCCACCCACTGTCCGATCGTCAGTTCGGTTTTCGCGCTGGGAAATCAACGGTTGATGCTATCTTGGCTATATCTGATATTGTTAGTAGCTCTGATAGTAAATATGTTATCTCTATATCTCTTGACATTGCGGGAGCATTCGACAATGCCTGGTGGCCTCTAATTTTAAAAAAACTTCGAGACCGTAAGGTTCCTTGCAACATATATAAAATAGTGAAGAGCTATTTTACTAATAGACATGTGGCCATGCCCGGGGGACAGGATTTGCACTGGCGACCAATTAGCATCGGGTGCCCTCAGGGTTCTGTTCTGGGTCCACTGTTATGGAACATCTTGTTCGACGACCTTCTATCACTTTCAACGCCTACGGGCTGCAGTATTTTGGCATATGCCGATGATGCTACAATCCTTATTCAAGGTAACACCCGAGCACTTATTGAGCGCGCAGCTACTCAGTTACTTTCTTCTGTTGCAGATTGGGGTATAAGTCATAGACTCAATTTTGCACCTAATAAGACATATGGGTTAGTGTTAAAAGGCATAATGAAAAGTCCTCCCTCCATCAAATTTATCAATACGCGTGTAATATTTAAGGATAGGGTCAAAGTTTTGGGTGTTACACTAGATAGAGGCCTAACTTTCCAATACCATGTTCGTGCTGTTGGGGCCTTAAATTTCCAGTAGCAAGACTGTTTTACAACGCTACCTTTCTGAGTATTATGTGTTATGCCGCTCCTTGTTGGGCTCATCGTTGTGAAACCCAATACATTAGACGTCTGCTGCTTTCTGGACAGCGCTTCGCTCTAATAGCTTTATCAAAGGCTTACAGAACCTGCGCTACCGACACACTTTCTATTCTCACAGGTATGGCTCCCCTTGATCTGGAAACACAGCGACGAGCTTCAATTCACAACCTGTATAGAGGCCGAAGCTCAATTTTGGGTGGTGTTTCTCTCCCACCTGTAAATTTACCCACAGTTCGTGGAGAGATCGAGAACTTGGCCCGGAGTTCTCTTTTAGATGCTTGGCAACGTCGCTGGTCCTCTTCTTCCGTGGGCAGACTGACATTTTTATTTCTTCCCGATGTGAGGACTCGAATTTTTTCCTCGTGGATTGTTCCCGATTATTGGACCACGCAATTCCTTACTGGACACGGCAGTTTCAAAAGCTATCTCTTTCGTTTTCACTTATCCGATTCGTCCTCATGTCAGCTTTGTGATAACCCTGAACAGACTTCTGAGCATATCCTATGGGAATGCACTAACTTCTCCGTGTCAACTTACCGACGAGAACTCTACGACGATGTCCGTGGGAATTTCTTTGGACCCATTGGACATGCGGACCTTGTAGCCACGAAGAGCAATTTTAGGGCTTTCAAGACTTTCTGTCTTAAATTCGGTGCACTATTATCTTCACTATCACTGAGCAGTGAGCCAGTTGTTTCAACATGATTAGCTCTCTTTGGCACATTAAGTGCAGTGTCTGCAAGGTTTTAGAGTTCTCCGGACTCTTCAAATGTTCTTTATGTGTTCTTTCAGAGTTTTGCAAGGGGCCGTTATTAGTCCCCATAAGCAGAACGGGTGGTGGTGGGGGAAGAACAGTGCATCAATTTAATACAGTATAACTTAACTTATACCAATATTACAATGCAATGTATTAAATCACTAAGTGAAGCCTGTTCTGAGGTAATACTAACAATAATTACGCAATACATTTTTGCTAAATGAATTCTTAATCCGGTCTGTGAGCTTAGCTTTTTTTTTGCCTATGGTAGGTAGCTAGCCTGGCCATAGAACCCTCCTCCTTTTGTATCCGGGCTTGGGACCGGCATCGGCGGAAGAAGCATCGGTGGCTGATTGTGAAGATGATCTTCAAAGACTCCTGCACAAATTCCACATATGGGCGCAACAATACAACATGAAAATCTCCATATAAAAAACAAAGAGCATGGTAACTTCAAAACAGCATGTACGCTAACTCGTAGTCGACAATAAGACAATAGAACAAGTTATGCGATTCAAGTACCTGGGCGCTGAAATATCAAGCAGCAGTGACCTTTACGAAGAAGTCAGGGAACAAACGAATAAGGCTGCCGTTGCAGCGGGGTGCTTGCGAACTATTGTATGGAGAAACCAACACATGTTGAAAGAAAGCAAAATGAAGATATATACGACCTGCGTAAGGCCAATAATGACATACGGCATCTAAACCAGAGCCGACACGATGAGAACAAAGAGTCTCTTGCGAACCACCGAAATGAAAACTCTCCGCCCCATCGCAGGTTTAACCATCCGAGACAGAGTACGAAACTCTGAAATTCGGAGGATCTGCGATGCCGAGGATGTCGTGCGATGGGGTAGAAACAGAAGACGTTACTGAAGAGATCACGTCGAAAGAGCGGATTCAGTGAGAGTGGTGAAAATAGCGGCAGACGAGATACCGTCAACCAGCAGACCCCCTGGTCGACCGCCAAAGAGATGGAAGGACAGCTGGACATTCGCGTCCCAGGAGTGAATCCGAGAATAAACAGTACCCAGTACCTACTAGAACAAGCAGAAGAAGAAGAAGAAGAATTCTTAATCAACTTAATAATAAAATTACTAAGTTAATATGATGTTTGTTCTCTGATATGTATGATTAATACAAAAAGTAATGTGTACCTACATATTATGCACGAAGGTACCTATATGTATAGTTCATCGTACTTCCTATATTCACTGTTAACCCTTTCATGACTCACCAGATTTATATCAGATAACATCGCCTCTTTGTGTCAACAATACTGAAAGACACTTTGTGAACCGTAAAAACAGAAGATTACAAAAATTCACCGACAAAATTTCACCGCTTTCGCTCAATATTATTTTTTTTGTGTCTATAGCATTATGTGAAAAAGATACCGGTTACCCTATTAATCTTAGTATAACTCATAGTTATTATATTTTACATAATTCATATTGCTAGTTCATTGTGTATTGTACTTTTTTTTCAACTAGTTTCCGGAGTATTTTTTTTCTTTTAAGGCTTTTCTCTCAAAAAAGGATGTTGCAGCCGTTATTAATCAGAAACATTAGTTAACAAAGATTAATTAACAAAAAATTATGGCGTTTTTCACACCAATTTCACTGAACGCTTTCGAGTGGCGTTTCAATCTTAACGCAGCATCGGGCGTTTTAAATATCAAATGTCATTTATCATACATGTCTCTTTTAGGTTATATTTTCATCGAAAGACTACAATTGGACAATGGAGTAAAAAATGATTTCTGACATCTTATTGGAAATTTTTGAATGATATTTTTATAAATTTACCTCTTTGTGAATACATATTGTCATCATAAATAACGACAACTGACATAATAGATACCACAGAAGCAAATAGAAGTTATCATTCCACAGATAAAATAGAAATCAGAGCGTTTTTCCCCCGACAATTTTATCGAGCGTTTGGTGCGTACACTCAACGTTCAACGTGAGTTCCACTAGTGTCTTTCTAGCGTCTGTTTCCGGTCATTATGAACGGCTTAGAGCGTCACTAAGTGCACTCGGCGTTCTATTTGAACGTGCCCTGGAAAGATCACGTCGAACGCATGAACGACAGTAGAATTGTCAAAATTGTTGTGACAGATTAAGTTAAAAAAAAATCAAATATTAGTCATATTCTTTATAATAGATTTAAATATTAAACCATGAACTTGAGGAGAGTTCAGCCCAAGAAGGTAAACTGTGGAAACAGGGTATTGGACATTCTCAAACCTAAAATAAATGTCTAGCGCATCCCTGATTACTCTCCACTAAAATTGTATGGTAGAGTTTGGATTTTTCAATTATTTTCAAATCCTTTTCTTTATTTTGCAATCGATTTTTTTTATTTACTCTCCGACCAGCTATGAAACTTTCTGAATTTGTGTATTCCCGATGACAATGCATTTTAAAATTATTCCAGTTTGATTCATTATTTGATGCTTGATTGAACAATTTTGAATTTCATACAATGTTACAAATCTATGCGATATTGGTTAACCAGCAGAAGCATTCATGCTTTATTTAGGAAATGTATGAGGATTTATTTGATCTTGTTTCATTGACATACATACATACATACATACCATCACGCCATTTCCCTTACGGGGTAAGCAAAGAGAATCGAGCGCCATACTTCTCTATTTTTGCACACATTTCTGGCTTCCTTTACATCCATGCATCGTCTCATACATGCTCGTCGATTGTTCAAACTTTTTATGTTTCCTTCTTTCAAAATATCATTCACATGGTCATACCATCATTGACATATTCATTAAAATATGATTTAATTTGATTTAATAATTATACCTAGGTATAATTATTAAATCAAATTGCGCGGGGAATAAGCGATGTATTCATTACGTTGGCGTTGAATCGAGAGACACAAACAGCGTCCGGCGAACATTCCTTGTATACCCTTAAAAACCACACGTGAACCGTGACATCGTCAGGTCAGTGCATACTGTGAATTCAAACAGATTTCTCACAGGATACACTGATAGGTAGGTAGATTATAACATGATTATTGTTGTTACATACGTGAAATAATATTATAATATTGAATTATGGAACTTTGTGTCAAAGCCACTGAATTTACTTTGCGACCAAATTTCACATATCAAAATGTTTAATGTAGGTACACACCTTTATGCCTGATTCTGTATGAAGGTATATGGTACACATTATAACTATCTGAAAGGGCCATATCAAAAGCATTCAATAGCTTTGATAATTTTCCGTCAATAGTGATTCTCTATTATAATATTTGACATGAATCACATAAAGGGTTGATTGATCAATTGGATATCCATAATAATTAATAATATACGTGCTTATTACATAATTACATTGAAAAATTGGTGTTTAATATGCCGTGAGGCACCGACTTCAAATAGTTTTTCCATTATTTTCAACACCTTGCATAGTTCAGCGATGATGTTCATCACTCATTCTGAATGTTGTTAACTGTTTAGGTGTGACGAGGCTGGTGTGCGAGGTTAGATGCTTGTGTCGTTCTTCCGTTTAAAAAGTATTGCACACCTGCAAACCTGTCGCTGGTCAGCTTTCACTGTGGGATATACCATGATGTTTTGGAATAGATTAAATTGATAGTGATTTCATTGATTTAAATGTCAGACTTTCTTTCGTGATGATTTTCGTCGTAGTCATCCATTGAAACGAGCATCAGGTGATTACCAGGATAAAAGAAACGGGCAGCAGGTATACTATCTATTATAACATTATTATCACAATAGTAATATCAGCAAGCAAGCGGCAGGCAAGCAGGCACTCACGAATGTATGGGAACAGTAACACCTGCTACCTCTCCGTGACTACTGTTACTCTGATCCATTCAATTCACTTTAATGAATAATGATAGCAATCACACCCTCATACACTAAATAACCAACCCCTTGTGGCTTGGAAGTTTTCAAATTGACATTTACAGAGTATTTGTGGAAATCTATGATAATATTAAAATGATATTGAAGAGGTATATTAAATTGTACATACATTTTGTGCCTTATACATAATATACTTTGATGATAACATTTGTTTATATTTTGCACAGGTAACCAAGACCCACAATTCATATTTTATGTATGTGTGGGATGTTTCCAACATGGGAATAATGAATTTAAATAAACTTGATCGATTACAAAATGTTTTTATACGTCTAACTTAAATTCCAGTATTTTGTATATCCATGTTATAACTCGAGTAAAATGTTTTGTTGTTGAAAGATAATGATAAATCGTCCAATTTAAATATTTAATATTTAATGATTCTTATTTCATTGAATAAATGGTAAATACCTAGTAGTAGCGGAATTGCTTATAGAAGCCGAAAATCTTGGCTTGCCTATGAATATTATATTAAGAAATTCAAGACCTAGTTTTTTGGTCTGTTTCATTGAAAACATAATACAAGATTAATGATTGAACCGTATGTAGATACGATGCTTGACAGGGCCACAAATGCAAATATTATTTTGGCATGTGATTTTAAAATATTTTCATGGCCACTCAAATGAACAACGATGCTAAAAAAACATTAAATTTTCGAAATTTCCCAATTGTCTTTCAGGGTTTGCCTAGTCCGAAGTTTCTAGGCACGCCCTTGCTCGTGGGTGGTTCCATATAAATTTGATCTAGATATGGGATTAGCAAGAAAATCATCAAACTGTCCAATATGCAAAGGTAGGTATCTGTAATATGTGCGACATTATAATCTCATACAGATTGTAGATTATGAGCGATAATTATTATTTACAAGGTTAGTCGATTTTAAAAGGTCGGTCTCTTCTTCTTTACTTACTTACTCAGCCTCTTCTTGTTTATTATTAAATGATAAATTGATTAATCAATAAAATTTAAAGCAGTTGATAATTAAAATAAATAAATTGATCAAATGATTAATTTTTTTATTTTTATTTATATATTAATTTATTTATTTATTTCTGTATTCTTAATTTACTTATTTATTTATTTATTTATTTATATATTTATTTATTTATTTGTTTATTTATTTATTTATTTATTTATTTATTTATTTATTTATTTATTTATTTATTTATTTATTTATTTATTTTATTTATTTATTTACCTATTTATTTATTTATTTATTTATATATTTATTTATTCATTTTTTTTTAATATCTATTTATTTATTTATTTATTAATTTATTTTTTTATATATTTAATTACTTATTTATTTATTAAATTATTTATTTATTTATTTTATTTGTTTTATTTTTTATATATTTATTTATTTATTTATTAATTTATTTATTTATTTATTACTTTATTTTATTTATTTATTAATTTATTTATTTATATATTTATTTATTTATATATTTATTTGTTTATTTATTTATTTATTTATATATATATTTATTTATTTATTTATTTATTTAATTATTTATTTTATTTATTTATTTATTTATTACTTTATTTATTTATTTATTTTATTTAATTTTTATTTATGTACTTAATTATTTATTTCTTTATAAATTTATTTTATTTATTTATTTTATTTGTTTATTATATTATATTTACTCTCTAAAAACTCTACGATTACCATTTTTCATAGCAATAAGGAAAGAATTGATTGACGCAGTAAGAATACTCAGTAATTATTTATTGGTAAGTAGGTATACATTTTTTTCATTATTCGAATGGATAAAGATGACGCTTTGTCTTATTGTAGTATAGAAGAGACTTACGAATTTCTGTCTATTTTTATATGAAGGATAATAATAATTATTTGTTCACCTTTCACATTAGAAGTTCATTGAGTTCAAACTAAACATTTTTCACCCACACGATGCCATATGTCATAATATTAATAACGATTGGTTATTTGATACACGTACGTGTTAGGTAGGTAGGTGCCTATATTGGCATTAGTTATTTATCTGATAATAGGTATATTATTGGTAACAAAGTCAAAGTATGCTAGGTTCAAAAGAATCATTGTTTATTACCTTACAAAACGCCACGTTATCATTGTGTGGGGATCAAAGGGGGTCGGTAAATTTCATCGTAATGTCAGCGGGGTGCAAAATTTACAGAATTTAATTTGAAAATTAAATATTTACCTCGCAATGCTTGACGAGATAGTCATCTTCACTTACCCCGTTATGTTAGATAATAATATTATATTATGTTACCACATTCGCCAATAAATGGCACGATTTTTGTATTATAATTTGTGCAAAATTTAATTGGGAACGATAAGATAATAGTAATAGATGTCCGTATGTTGTGTTTTTTTTATTTTGTATTATAAATATCTATCGTAAAGATATGTATGTTAAACAAATGGCGGTGACATCTGGCCCCCTAGACTACGTGTCATTTAGCTCAAGAAATGAAACCAGAAAAGATAACTCGATGTATGGAAGTGACAATTGCATGTCACGTGACAACTGTCACTTCCATACATCGAGCTACCTATCTTTCTTGTTTCTTTTCTTGAGCTAAATGACACGATGTTCAGGGGGATGATCAGTGCGTCTATTTTTTTTAACTGTCAAATAAGTGACTCCCAAGCTCAGGAAACTTAAAATATGAAATTTTTATTTTCAATTTGGTGAAAAGAAAGATAGTTAAAAAAAATGAGAAGCACTATTCAGATATCCTTCAAAATCTAATGGGGTCTAAGCGAGTATTAACAAATTTGCAATATTTGAAAAGAATCGAATAGTCTATAATCGATTAAGTAGAATAAACACGCCGTACATATTACATAGCACATTATATACAGCACACATATACATTTTGATGAAACTTTCAGAATACTATCCTAGTAAGATACTAGTTGATAATCTGCAATAAAAAAAACTTATAAATTGCGCTTTCATTACCCCCCACTATATCTCCTTGGGGTAGTGAGTAGTAAAACTATTAATTTAATAAAACCTAGAATACAATTTACTCCGAAATATTAAAATAGTCATCTATAATTTTAGCTACATAATAATATGTGGGTAGGCAGAGATGAATATTTCCACGACTGACGCTCTACTGGGCAAGCATAATAAATATGATAGGTACCTACATAATATCTACAAACGCACAAAAACCAATTGACTGTGTGAAAAATCATTTCGCGTCACTTTGTGTCGTACCTATTATATCTACCTACCGTCCCACAAAAGGGTTTGCACACTTCAAAAATGTCACGCATTCAAATGTTGGTGATGGTGACTACTCTACATATAAAACGATTGGATCGCGACCAACACTAAAATCTCAACTGCTTAGTTACTGTACACTTTTTGTATGATGACAAAATTTTTGGCTTATTTATTAATTTATTTATCTTGTTGTACACAATAAAAACAAATATCTCGCATGCAGGTGGTTTTATTGCCATTAGGCAATTTATATCAAGCAACCAGATTACGAATATGACAAAATTATGTATGTACATCTGCAAAAAATGATTATGTAGCAGAAATAGCAGATTAAAAAAAAAACAAAAATATTGAAATACTTCATGGAAAAAAAGGATTGGGAAAGGACAAGGAAAGGAAATCGATATCAGGTGTTTAGGGATGAATATTCCTTGTTTAGTTTTTTCTTGAAAATACTAAGTGAGTTAGACGACGCAATATCCGGACTTAGGCTATTCCATAATCTTGCTGTTGTTTACTTCGAACGACGAGCTGAAAAAATCTGTATTATGGATAGTGTTGTACGTTCAGTAGATCGAAGTGGAAGTCCATGATTGGATAAATAAGTGAATTTGAATACTACCACTACCTATTTCGTTCACCTGTAGCACAAGTACGTATATACATACGCTTAATTTTGGGAATGTATACCTAACGACATACTTATTACAATGACATATTTATTCCTTTAAAAAATTCATTCATTCATATCATCACAGGATATACCACAATGTAGGGTAACCAGCGACAGTGATGGGGGTGTGCATTACCTATTAAAAGGACGCATAACACATACGTGTATTCCCACATACCAGTCTTTTCTCACCTAAAAAGTCACTTGTGAACCTCATTGCTGAACTATATGAGATGTTATTGTTGCCTGTTGTATTTTCGATTACAGTGAAAGCATTATTCTGAGCCGATGCCTCGCAGCATAATGTAACAGTTGTACTGTGAAAACAGAAAATCGAAAATAAATAAACAAAAATAACTCTCCACTATATCATAGTAGTGTAGAGTAAAAAGTAAGTGTTTGTGACGTCACTGTAATGGTGGAGAGGGGTGACAATACACTGTTTGTATTGTTAGTCCTTCTTTACCCTATAAATCATACCGCTTTCCTATTCATGTACGAGTGGTCATCTAACCCAACCTAACCTTTATGAAATTTGTATAACAATAGCCATGGGAATCCCCCATTCGATAATGATCACATCTACATATTCCTTGTGATTTTTTCAACACAGGAGATATCAAAATGGTGTGGTACGATTGACAATGATTTGACAATGATGAAGAAAGAAACAGCAATTGACAAAATTGTCAGCAATGAGATTGACCGCCTATCCAAAATGGAACTTGTAGGTTATACAATGTTATAACTTCCTACCAATTTAGTATAACAATAACATTCTTATTAACAAACTTTTTTTAACATCTCAATAGAGACGAAGTTGGGATATTGTAGAAGAACCAGGAACTCGAGGCACCTACAGGGCTTACGACCGGTCATCGGCTGGTTTACGTGATCACTTTATGCGTTTGCGCAACGTTCACCAATTAGGTATGTTTTCCTATTGGGTTCCCTTATCAATGTAATTTTTTAAAGTTCCATAATATATTTGAATAGTGTGTAACAATTCACCTGAAAATAAGGAACAATACCTACTATTGCCATCTATGAAGTAACGGAAAAGCCTTTTTTTGTAACGCCATCTATTAAAAAATTAAATTGATAAAGGAAGCGATGTAAAATAAACAATACCAACCATGATGAAGCTTTCAAGGTACTTCCTCCATATTTTGAGATGTGCCTAATTTCGGCGATCGTGCGTTTGCTGTGAAAGGTCTGCACCCCCAGGCAGACCGAAAAAATATATCTATCTTCAGAAAAAAAATCTCTTAACACACATTTTTCGCAAAGCTTACAAAAGCCAAAATGACAAAACTTATTCAACTTTCAGCGCTCTTGAGGTGAGATATTCACGAAAACAGCGCTATATAAATTATCCATGTTGGTGTGAATGAATGACAATTTATTGTTATTTTTACAATAATGTTTGTATTATTTCTGTTTATCCAATTTTAGCTGGTATATACGTTGGGAGGAAGTTTCATATTTAATTAGAATATTAATAAGATATCAGAAAAGGTTGCGAGTTTAAATTACGTGTTTCAAATCATCTCCCAAAATACATACAACTATTTTTAGATATTGCACTTGTATTTAGAAGTGAAATAATAGAGTGATGATAGGTTTCATAATAAAAGAAAACTTACTCAGATTGATTATATTTTCAGATCAAATAGTTAACAAATTTTATTCAAGTAATTGTTCGGCGAATACTGGGGTCGAGATAAAATAATATATTTTTTGAACACGATGCACACTGTGCGTGAACGCCTAGCTGACGAGCGAATGATTCGCCACGTTTGTTGATCGAAATACGATGCGCTGTCTCTAGGTCGTCTTCGGCAATCTTCGTGAGAAGCGAGATCGTCCGAGCGAGATGGTATCCTTGATGGGGAGGTACATCCTCGCCACACAATTATTAATTACTTGGTTTTATATTTGCCTCTACCACTACCACCCGCTCTGCTTATTATTGGGACTGTAATCGACCTCTTCACAGAATGCCAATACTGGGTTGTTTCAACAAAAGTATCAGTAACAGTAAGGTGTTAAAATCATAAAATTGTTAAAAATTTTGTCGTTAAACGGCATTAGATTTCAATGGAACAACCAAAAGTATTGAACAATTTTATGAAATCAAAGTATTTAAACTATACTTTTCTTTTCATCATTGATTGAGAAACACAACCTAAGTGAGATACAAAAAAATATGCATTGCACGAAAAGTTAACCCATGGAGTCTTCTTAATTAGCAATCTCGGCACCATGGTGCAAAAAAAACAATCGGCGAATGTGAATCTGATATAGGTTGTGGCCAACGCTAGACTCCTCACTACTAACTCACTCCAAGTATTCAAATTTTGCATGAAAGTTTTTTAATTTTTAATTTAAATATTTGATTATGAAAACTGATGAAATGAAGTGATGTGCCTTTTTATCAATTTGTAATTTTAAAATCAAATATTGAGTTTTCTGAGCTTGGGGTCATTGAAATATTTGACAGATATCCTTGGGGATATCTGTCAAATATTTAATGGAGTCTAAGAGAGTATTAGATATACATACATACATACATACATACATACATACCATCACGGAATATCCCACAATGTGGGGTAACCAGCGAAAGGTGTGCGGGTGTGTATTGCCTTATAAAAGGGAGCACAACACATCTGTGTATACCCACACACTAGTCTCGTCTCACCTAAAAGGCACTACATTCAGAATGGGTGGTGAACCTCATTGCTGAACTATGTCAGATGTTGTTGTTGCCTGTTGTATTTTCGATTACCCGGCTCTTACGGGACACTCGAAAACAATAATATAAAAGAGTGGAAGCACTATTCTAAGCCGGTGCCTCACAGCAATGTACAATGTGATTGAAACTTTCATAATACAATCTCAACATGATACTAGTATCCCCTTGGGGTAGTGAGGAGTAAAATATCCATTATAGAATATATTTATTTTATATTTCTGATTTTTGTACACACTTTTAATAAGTTTGATGAAAACCAAGGATACTATTCAATATCCAAAATAACTCTTAAGGAAATTATATTTTGATGTTCAATTTTATTTCGTGAGTCATAAAACAAAAAAAAAGTTTAAAACTTACAAACCTACTTACACCAAGTCCCATAATATATAGTCATGTAGGCAGTGACAACCGAGCGCCACACACTTCTATCCCTACAAACACACATCCAAGATATCAAATCCAATTTGATGTTCATTCGATTATGCAATTCCGGTCATCAAATTTAATAATCCCATATATGTACAACATTCAACCGGAAATACTAAATACATACCAATATATCATTATATAATACATACATAGATTATGTTGGTATGTATATACCTGCTTATTTGAGTGGTTCACTTAGGTATACTAAGGGAATTAATATACGACACTCGTTTCAAAATATTATATGTACATTTTAGATATGAATCCAAAACTTTTAAAATTAAAATAAGATTTTAAATAAAAGCCTATGTAAAAAAGGGAGTTAATTCTTTTAACTCTAATATTATACTGATAATTATCTTGAATATGTAAATATTAATTATGTCTTCCCACTCAGGAGTCTATAGTATGACTATTAGTAAATTTTGAAAATATTGTTCCCAGAACCCTCAAAAGAGAAGTCTTTGAAATAAAGAACAGTTTCGCTACTTCCACCACCACCCGCTCTGCATATTGGGAATGTAAACGGCCCTTTCACAGAAAGCTAAGTGAGCGACAAGAAAAAAATGCATAGCACGAAAAGTAGCTCATGGAGCCCTCTAGATTAGTTATCTCGGCACCAGAGTGCAAAAGAACAATCGACGAATGTGAATGGAAGATTCGCACTCGTGGACTGTCATTGACTTCAGATCTTTTTAAATAAGAAACATCAGGGGTATGACAAAGATCTCTGTAAAAAATTAACCAATTTGGATTCTTTCAATAGTGAGGCACCAAAACCATGACAAAACTTCTTAAAGGCTTTAAAATTTTTCTTCGAGATCACAAAATCCGCGTGACCAATGGGACCTTGTAGAGGCCCACGGACAGCAACGAGGAACTCCGATCTATAAGAGGACACCATTGGGTGGCAACAATCCCACAGGATATGTTGCGAAGTTGGGTATGGGTATTAACAGAACTGACATGAGGCACAGGAGGCAATTTTAAATCGGTGAAGATAACATTTAAAATTTCTGTGTCCTGTGAAAAAATGAGAAGTCCAAAAGTCGCGGACAACCCAGGAAGATTTAAATCGATTCCTAACGTCAGGAAAAAATAAAAACGAAATTCTACCCACTGAGCAAGCCGTTCAACGGGACTGCCAGATATTCTGTAAATTTTCGAAAACACTTCTTCAAGAACACTGCGTGACACTCGGCCCTCTGGAGGAAAAAGAAGAACATTTCCAATTACAGAAGAACGGCCCCGCATAAATTGATTGAAAATAGTACCTCTACGCTGCATTTCCAGATCTTCGGGTATCATGCCCGTCAATATTGGCAATACTTCGGTAGGACTCGTTCCATATGCTTTGGATAAAGTAATAAGAGCGAATCTTTGGCCTGAGAGCAAAATTCTTCGTATGTGTTGAAGTTCACAAGCTTGAGACCAACAGCCACCCGCATAGCAAGCAATGCCGAGGTAAACTGCCTTGTATAAAAGACAATAGACGAAACTGTAAATCCCAGTTTGCCTTGGCGATGTGTGAGATCTTTAAAAATGGTGACTTAGCTTTGTCGACACACAATCGTGCATGATTTTTAAAACTCGGACCTCTTTCCAGAATAACTCCTAAGCAAGTGACCTGATCCCAAAAACTAACATTAGTAAAAAGTAGTAAAGAACAAAATTAGTTTTAATAAAACCCTTTATACGATATTTGAGCAAAGCTCTTTTCTTCCCTGCCAGTTCTTCGTAACATTTCAGTATTGATAACAGTCAACAGTCCAGGATTTGTAACATTCGTAATACAAAATAAAGTTTTCATTGCCGTCTCCTAACTCTCACTGCCATTAAATTAATTTGTCTAGTGTGAATAATTTCTAAGAGAGGTAGGTCATAAGCAAGATGTAGTTATACGTTTGATAGAATATCAATATTGCATTAAACCTATGTATTACAAGACTATGTACATATATTATACTATATTTAACTTAACGTACGTAATATGCCAACTGTTACTATCCAAATATTAATACACTCAATATGTACTTATTTACATTGGCGTGTTTATCAACTACATACATATGTATGTATATACCAATTGATGTAGACATATTTTTCGTCCTAGTCTAAGTTCGTCCATTCCTGGACAAAGGCCTCCTCCTTATCCTTACAAGCCACAGATATACACAGAAACTATTGATATTCAATTTGATACTTTTTGATTTTGTTATAATAATAATCATTTATTTAAGCTAATATAGATATAAATTATCTATATATATAAAATTATAGATATAAATTATCATTCGATAACTATCGCCTCTCTGCCCAACATCATAAATTAATGACTTAATGAAATCGAAGGACATTAACTGATATGTTATATCTACATAAAGTGATAAACAATAAAATAAATTCCATCGACTTAATTTATATGATATCATTTAACTGCCCATTACGTCACACCAGGAATCCACTACCATTTAAGTTACCAATATGTAAAACAAATTATTTATAGAATACATTTATTCACAGAACTTGTAACAATTTCAATGTGTTCTTTAAGAATATATATAGACATCTGTAATACGTCAATTTTTAGATTCAAATCATCAGTAATAAAGTCCCTGAATGCCACTGTGGCTTCTGGTGAGTAATGTTTTTGCAAGCTCTCCTCTTTCTCTTTCTGTCCAATTCCAAATATCCTTTCCATTCTTTCCCCTATATTATAACAGATATTACAATTTACACAAAATTGATTATTTCTGTTTAATTAATTGGTCCACTAATGTAGTGTTATATTATTAATGTATAATTTGTTATTAAGACTGAATGTTTACAAAATCAAGACCAAGGACTCGATGGATGGACAGTGTCGATGCCGATGCTTCCACAATAAATATTAGAAACAGGAGAACGAAGGCAACGGATAGACGGGAATGAAGGAGACTCCTGGATTCAGCCAAGGCCCACCCAGGACTGTCGAGCTTATGATGATGATGTTGATGATTACAAAATAAAATAAATAAAAATAAATAATATTTCTCCATTTTAGAATACACATGGGAACTTCTAATTTATTTATTTATTTTATGTAGCTTCTCGGGCAACTAACAGGTACTATGTCAAATAATTATATAACACGCACCCAATAACAAGTTGCCACATAGGTACTGGAGACTTACGATATTAATCGTCTCACAGATCCAGACTAAAAACACAATTAAAAACTGTGTCTCCACCGGGAATCGAACCGGGACCTTTGGATCAGCTTATTATATATATATATATATATATATATATATATATATATATATATATATATATATATATATATATATATATATATATATATATATATATATATATATATATATATATATATATATATATATATATATATATATATATATATATATATATATATATATATATATATATATATATATATATATATATATATATATATATATATATATATATATATATATATATATATATATATATATATATATATATATATATATATATATATTACATACATATATATATATATATATATATACTATATATATATATATATATATATATATAATATATATATATATATATATATAATATATATTATATATATATATATATATATATATATATATATATATATATATATATATATATATATATATATATATATATATATATATATGTTATAATATTTTTATCTCGGTTTTCCCGTGTCAGTAGGTCTTGACTAAGACCATTTGTCTTCCGACGTTTCGCCTGAATATCACCAGGCATTTTCAAGGACTTAACGAAAAGCACGCGCGCGACACACGTCTACTCACACTGAAAGCTCACCGTCAAGCTTTCAGTGTGAGTAGACGTGTGTCGCGCGCGTGCTTTTCGTTAAGTCCTTGAAAATGCCTGGTGATATTCAGGCGAAACGTCGGAAGACAAATGGTCTTAGTCAAGACCTACTGACACGGGAAAACCGAGATAAAAATATTATAACATATTTCACCCGTGAAAACATCAAATATAACATATATATATATATATATATATATATATATATATATATATATATATATATATATATATATTATATATATATAATATATATATATAATATATATATATATATATATATATATATATATATATATATATATATATAATATATATATATATATATATATATATATATATATATATATATATATATATATATATATATATATATATATATATATATATATATATATTTATATATATATATATATATATATATATATATATATATATATTATATATATATATATTATATATATATATATATATATATATATATATATATATATATATATATATATATATATATATATATATATATATATATATATATATATATATATATATATATATATATATATATATATATATATATATATATATATATATATATATATATATATATATATTAGATTATTATTTATAAGTTCAACATTAATTGTTGAACTTATAATTAATAATTGTTGGGAAATACCATGTTTTGAGTTCTTCTAATTAATCTTTGTAGGTATATCTAACTTGGAATAATTCCTTTTAAACAAAGTTTTTACAATTTAATCAAAAATTTAGTAACACGTTTACTTCAAGCTACATGCTTGAAATGTCTATGGAAAATTAAAACTTTCATTTTCATATATTTTCGTCTAATACCCTCACTTCTCATTCAATCACACCTTATTTTTATTCATCGTGCTATGTATATCAGGTCCCCCCGACGTTGGCGATCACTGCTGAGAAGGCATCTCTATACGCTGACGTCTCTGATGCCGGTCCACTCACGAATGTTGCGGAGCCATGACATCTGACGTCTTTCTATTCCGAGGCGTCCCTCTATTGAAGCCCTTCATAATCACTTGGAGCAGCCTGTACTTTTTGCCTCGCAGAACGTGACCCAAATATATGTTTCGTCGCTTAATTCTGTCAACCAGATCGCGTTCGTCGTTTTCTCTCCTGAGTACCTCCACATTTGATACTTTGTCGACCCAGAAAATTTTCAGTATGCGGCGATGCAGCCACATTTTAAAGGCCCCCAGACGGTTAAGCATAATGAACTTTATGGCCCAGGTTTAAACTCCATATAGAAGTATGAACCATATGTAGCACTTTTCTAATAGGCGCTGCCTTATTTTAAGGTTTAAACTATCGTCGCAAAACAGTGTCTTCATTCTGAAAAACATCCACGAGCGAGCTGTCTACATGCGGCACCAACATGTAATTGTTGAACTTAAAATTTATAGTTGTTGGAAAGTTTTGAGTTCCTCCAATTAATCTATCTAACTAGGAATAATTCTTTTTTTATGACAGACAATTTCATCACAAATGTAGTAACACGTCGACTTCAAGCAACGTGCTTGAAATACTTATTGAAAATTGGAAAAAAAAACAACTACCTCATAGCTTTTATTTTCATCTTACTTACGGTATCTCTTTCAGTCATACTTTCTTGACTAATACCCTCATTTCTCATTCCATCATACCTACATCGTTTTTACAAACATTCGTCTCAGGGTTCACATTTCAATCCAGTAACTTCTACTTTCATGCGTCTTCTGCTATGTCCATGGTTTACTAGCAAAATCTTCCTACATTAAATGGTTGTAAAAGATCGTTATACAGGAGTGTGCCACAGATATAACCACATATTATATACATATTTTTCTTATATTATAACATGCAACCTGCTCTCGCAATACGACAACATGTGTAATTTCATTAGGCGGGCCCACAATTGGATTAGATTTTGAAAGGTCCTAGCAACAAACGACTCATAACCCTGTCAATTTACATTCAATTTGAATTGAAAATTCCCGCTTCTACGTACTGGGTTTAACCCTTCAGCTGCCGGGGTACAGTCTCCCTATAAACCGCCACAGTCACCGTGATTATCTCTGCCAATAATGTGCACTGGAGGCGGGGTAGAGGGTTAAATTAGAACCAAACATGAACTGATGCAAAAAATAGCGTTTTATTTTATCATGATATTCAAATTTTTTGATCGAAAAACCGAAGTATGTCATTTTTTGAACGCAGTTTATTGGATTTAAGGAAAATTTTCTAAATGCATAAAATATCGCAATAAAACCAAATTAAATAAATAAATAATAGATAAGTTTTGAAGGCCGTAGAGAGGTAGGCAGGAGAGAGCTATCCTGGCTCCGAAACATCCTGAAACAGACCTGAAAGAAGCGTGTGAAGGACCTGTTTCGCACCGCACAGGACAAGGAAAGTTTATCCCTAGTGATTATCAACGTCGCGTCGGGAGGACCCAAATGGACACACGAAGAAGAATAAAAAGAAATAATTAAATAATAATATCATTCTTAATTAAATTTTCCAATGTACAATTAACCTATAAGGGAGTACCCCAAGGGTCAGTTCATGGTCCGATGTCATTTTTATTTATATATAAGCATTTGTTTTTGCAAAAATGGTGAACGAAATCGGTTTAGGCAAGATTCGAATCCGCGTCTTTTGGATAATAAACCAGTGCGCTAACCATTATTCCACCAGGTCATCTAAATTTGTTCAAATGCCCAAGTTATTATGCGTTCCAGTTCCCATCAGCTTTTTTAGAATCTGCTCATTCTTTCTTATACTGTATCTGAAGAATCTTTTGCGTTTACCACAGCATCGTTGTCTTTAAACTCCATTTTGTTATATGGCATCATTTTCTAAAAAGACAACCCTTATTTTGTGGGGTAGTTGCGTAACCTCTAACTACCAGCGACAGTTATTGTGGGCTGGATTTGTATACCAGGACTTGCATTCAATTTCCTCAGCCTAAATATCCTTCATTTCAATCTAATTTACGACCAATTTGGCGGAATCGTACAAAATAACCTCGCACTGTGACTGACAGCTTTCGCCGTTCTGGGGCATCGTTTGAGGAATAAAATATTGTATTGATAATAAAAAAATGGCGTCGAGACCAGTTGTGGCGGAATGGCGCAGTTAAAGGGTGAAAATTATACCATTTTTGGGATTATGGCGAGATTTTGTGCAACGCTAACAAAAAAGTGCAAGGGAGTGTTGCGTTTTATATTCTGTGACTCAATTTTATTATTTTTGTACCTAACTACATTAAACATGTGCTGATTCACGCCATGTCCCTATGAGGGAAATTTTGCGTAGCAAATAGTACCATATTATATAAATGCAAAGTAAAAAGAATATTGAGATTAAAATTGAAACAAATGTATCCGTTAAGAAATTAATTATCATTTTAACAGGTCAATTGTTTTGATCGGTAATGGGCTTTGCCACTAAAGTCTATCTCTTATATATCTCTTATATTCTGAATTATGGTGGATAAATATCTAGAAAAAATAAGGTTTAAATGTAAAAGTATAAAAAAAATCGAACAATATAACAATGACTTATTTTTCACTTTAAAGCGTAACTGCTAACATCTTATATTGCTATTTTTTTCAGATTTTCCAATTGAATAATTTTCTAGGTAGAATTTCTTTGAAATGGTTTATATTACATTTTAAAATATAATCAAATCATATCTTAAAATGTGTTTTTAATGAAACTGAACACCAAAAGTATAGTATACCTAAGTAAAAAAATCATTTGTGGTCGTGGCATCAAAAAAAGTCCATAATAATACGAATTCCATGTAAATCATGAATATGTGAAGGGTCGATCTTACGAAACGTTCACGATGGGACACCTTGTGCAAACACATCGAAATGAATACAGGTTGGTCAGACAAGTTTATCAAACAGTTCCCATGGATCAAGTCAAACATATCATGTAGGTACCTACTTACATATTTCATTTTTCTTGTTTACTTTAAATACATTAAAAATGACGTAAATTTGTTAAATTGAATAACGAAAAAAATCATTTTCAATAAAGATTAAATGTATCTAGTTATATTTATTTATTGGCTGTATGTAAATTGCGTACACAAACGCGGTTTTATTGATACAAGGCAATCTCTTCCAACCAGTTCCAGTTCTAGTAACAATTGGAAAAATCATATAGAAAAATTCTCAATAGAATTTAACTCATATATCTACATTAGTTCTCACCATTATGTGATTGAATTATTATCAAGATGTCAAAATGTTTAAAAATTTAAATTTCCTTATTTAAATTTATTGACCGTTGTCATAAAGTTGGAAGCCATTTGACTTCTAATGTTGACTTAAATTACATACATACCATCACGCCAAAACCAAACGGAATTCGTTTCTATCCCGGCATGCATCCATCGCCTCGTCAACATGCATGCATTGTCTCATACATGTTCCGTCTTTCAGAATGTCATCCTTTTCATGGTCCGCCCTCGACATCTTATTCCATTCCTGTCAACACTGCATATTTTCTTTTGTCAGGCGTTCCTCATTCATTCTCCCCAAGTGGTCAAACCATCTGAATGCGTTAACTTTCATTCTATTAATGACATCTTTCTTCAACTTACATTCTTTCCTTCTGTCTTCATTTCTTACCCACAAATCATTACAGATTCTTCTTAACGATCTCATTTCATCTGCATTTATTTGGCTTTCGTGCGACTTCTGCCATGTCCTGGTTTCACTTCCATACGTCAAAGTTAGCACTATTATAGCGTTATGAATGGCAACTTTAGCTTCCTTCGATATGTTGCAAAAATAATTAGGTTAGGAAAAGGAGATAAAATTGGCATTTGAAATTTAAACATAATATTTTAATTAATAATTAGGAATATTTATCCCATATCCCGAATACCTCTCCTTGATTTTTCCCAATATTGTTTTCGCTAAGATGTTTTTTTTTGTTTTTTATATTTATCCTAATGCATTGTATATATTCTTTGTTTTTTTCGCTTTCATTCTTTTGTTGATGTAAGTAGGTACATACCTATTTAATTTGGTCATACTTTGTAATCTGGTTGGTTGGAAGAAATTGCCTAATGGAAATAAGACCGCCAGTGTGCATTATATTTGTTTATATTATGTTCAACAAGATAAATAAATAAATGTAATGCCTATTATTAATTAATTTATTTATTTACTTATTTATAAACGGCATTAATTGCCTTTTACATACATAGGTACATAAAAACACATATTGATGATAAAAATATACAAAATAAGAAAAAAAAATAGTTATAGACTTCAAAAAAAATATGTACCTTCACAATTAAACAATAATTTCAAGAATTAAAAAAGTAATAGATACCTACCTATAATCAAACATAAAAAAAGATATACAAATGGACTCAAAATAAACCAAAACATTAAACAAAAAAAAATATTATAAACACAAAAAATAACAGAAGAAACAGTGTTATGTAAATCTGCATATAAATAAAGTAGACCTCGTTATAAATAAACAAAAAGGACATAAGTACAAAAAAATAAACGTTTTACAATAGAAAATATACAAATCCGTACTGAAAATATCACAAGTTGTTTCTCTCATAAAAAAATGTGTATATCGTCCGTTTATATTTGTGTTTGGACAGCATAAAAATGTCATCTAAATGAGAATATTCATTCCCGATATTACCAACATATTAAAAAAAATGTATTAAGTTGTTTTGATAAGGTAATAATATCCAAATAATTAATTATTGAATTAACAATATTATAAATAAAATTATGGACACACAATTGACAAAGGAAAATTGATTAACTCACCTTACTGAGATTCGACTCAGTGACCTCGGTAAACGAGTATTTCTTTATGTACCTATATAGTCCAGTTGTCTGTTCTTCGAGATTGCAATAAATCAGCTTTAATATAACAATCTCAAGTTTATATTTATTTATAATAATATTATTATACTATTGAATGCAAATTACTGCATCAGCGTAACTAATATATACACCGTGCCAAACTGACTATAAACCATTAACCAAACATTATAATTTTAATTAATCATTCCTATACAGACAATTTAGATATGCAATTTGCAATATTGAGGTAGGGATAGACGGCTCGAGATTTGAATCTCTATAGATTGAAAAAAACAAAAATTATAATGTATATAATTTATATAGCGCCGTTCAATGATTTAGTATCATTCCAAGGGTGCTTATATTCTGTCTTATGTTGCTCTACGAAACAAAACTGTTTTCAGTTCTTTCGAGAAAGTGCTCTTGCTTTGTACACTGCGGACATCTGGAGGCCATATATTCTAATTTATAGGACCTCTCATACTAAAGCATCGATAGTAGTAAGCCGCTTTATTGGCTCTGTCCAACTACTTAAGGGAGTTGTTACTCTGTTATCCAGAAGACCTGAGTGTGAGATGCCTCCCAGAGAGCTCTTTTCCAGGTTATTAAAACACATTAAATATCTTTAAACGAATTTTGTAGTCAACTCGCTCTGGACACTTCGACCAAAGATAATCCCATCTTGAAAGTAATTCCCATAAGTCTATACAGAAAAATGTTTGAAACGTGTATCCTGCCTGTGCTTAGGAATGCTTTGGAAACTATCACGCTAACTGCACGGACCATACATAAGCTAAATGCACTCAAAGATCCATGGAAAGGCAAAATTGCTAGGCGTAAGTCTAAGAGACAGAATAAGAAATGAGGAAATCAGACGCCAGACAAAAACTGTCGATATCATGGGTCCTGTTGCCAAACAGGTAGGTACTGGACAGATGGGCACCCAGAATTCTGAAATGGAGTTCATGGGATATGAAAAGAGGAATGGTCTGGCCTCCGAAAATGTGGGCCGATGATATAGTCCCCTGTCGCTGGAAGGAGATGGGTCCAAAAAGCCCAAAAAAGACGAATGGAAGTACTTAGAAGAGACCTTCATCCAGCAGAAGAGAGATGACTGAAGAAAGAAGGACAAGATTGAAAAACTAGAGTCAATTCCGAATTGACGCAATAAACAGGTAAGTAAAAATTGAAGACATCCTTTTGAAAGACGTAAAATCATAAAATTCCTACGCCTAGATTACTTGGTATGTAATACAAAATTGTTTAATTTTACCAAAATATCAAATGAATCAAACTGAATACATTTTACATGGATTGTCATGCGAAATGCACATTTGAAAAATTTAAGAGTTGTAACTTGTGGGGAAGTTAGATACAAATTGAAAATTCCGGTACAGACATATGTATGTTAAGTTAATTTAATAGATGTAATAAATATTGTAATTAATCTCAAAGATCGTCGACTTATTTGTATGTACATTCATTGTAATTTTAAAATAAAGAGACGCATCGTGTATTTGGTCTTTAGACACGTAGATTGTCTAAAGACCATCTTTAGACACGTAGATTGTCTAAAGACCATCTTTAGACACGTAGATTGTCTAAAGACCATCTTTAGACACGTAGATTGTCTAAAGACCATCTTTAGACACGTAGATTGTATAACGACCATATTTAGAATTAAACGTATTTATTCTGTCCTATGTTCGATTCCCAACAGAGGGGGAATTCATTTATGTAAATTCATTTCGCCCGAAATTTTGCTTCTCTGGGTTGGAAAAACTGGTTAGTTGGAAGAAGTTGGCAATAAACTTCACACATGCGCAGGGCGCAATGAAGTGTTTTTTTTATTATATTTAATATATTGTTTGTGATTTCATTTGTATAAACATTCAAAATGCTTTTCGTTTTGGAAAGTTGAATAAAATATTTGTCATCGGTCATATATTTAATAACCGCGCGAGAGACCTTATCTCCGGGATAATCAATTCAAACAACGATTGAGATTATAATCTCTGAAGACCATTCCTTCCGTATAACCGCACCTTTAAAGAGCAATTATTTTTTTAATAAATAAAACTTAACTGTATTAACAACATTTTTTATAGATACAATTAAGAATTAAAAATTGATGTAAAAAAGTAACTTCCGAATTGAATAAATGCTAACAAGTGGCAATAAACTCGCCACTTGTACATGCTGCAAATATTTTGAATTTATTGTGATTAATAATTGAGTTGAACACCTAACCAAACTCTAACAATTATTTGACCACAAAGTGCATTATGGTGAGCAACTATTGGTGAATTAATTTGTATGTATCATCATACCAGAGTGCACATGGTATGTTTTTCTAGGAAAATTTACAAATTGTAATTTACTTAAACAAATAATATACATATGTACAACATACAACAATTCCCAAAGTGGTCAATATTGACCCCCAAGGGTCAATTTAGACTTGCACGGGATCTATGTCCATTATTATACCTATGATAATATAGGCAACTCACTCTGTAATGAGGATGACTTATGCCAAAATGAAATCAATGTTCGATTTATGAATATAGGATCTGCCCCCCTAGACAACGTGTCATTTAGCTCAAGAAAAGATAACTTAATGTATGGAAGTGACAGTTGCCAGTCACGTGACAACTGTCACTTCCATACATTGAGTTATCTTTTCTTGTTTCTTTTCTTGAGCTAAATGATACGTTGTCTAGGGGGGCTGGTCACAAATCAATATAGTTAAAAAAAAATTGATAAAGGATGAAGACTCCGATGGATCCAACGGATCTATATCTAAATGGTCTATCTTAAAAAAATCAGTTCGATATCTAAATAGATTAATCTCCAAAAAAATATCAGTTGAGAAAAATTCAATAGATGACAGCAAGGAAAACATAAAAAATCGGTACGTATGTAGTGCGGAGGGAAAAAAGTTTTAGAACTAACGTAATAGTACATTATAATCTTGTTTGTACCTATTGATTCCTTGGACTGACAAATGCACGCGAAAAAAATTGCAAATGTCCAATTCATTACAATAACTCATCATTGTTTTCCAAGTATTTCAAATTCCTCCCCAATACACTTGCCCAAGTGTTATTTGCATACTATTATGTTTAATTTATAGCTGAATTCAAATTATACCCCACCCTCTTCCTCTAGTAGGTACTTACATACAGGTATATACTTACTTTAACAGGGTGTAAAAAATTATGTGCATGTAGGTACTTTTCTATTTCCAAAAAAGACGACACGTGTCATATTAAGGTTTTTTCTTTTATGCTTTTGCAAGAAAACAAGAAGTCTTAACAAGTTCTACCAGTATTCTTTTTATTTGTATGGGTACACGAACTTGGGTCGTGGAACTCAGTAAGATTTTCACACATGAGTCATTTGATTAACATATAACCTTATATTTTGCAATCGACATGGTGGATTTTGCAGATCTTCGTTTGAATTGCGTTCAGACTCAGGTATCAGGAAGTTCGTGGCTCAGTTGGTTGGAAATCTGACTGCTGAGCTAAAGGTTCCGGGTTCGATTCCCGGTGGAAACACAGTTTTTAATTGTGTTTAGTTAATCTGTGAGACGATAAATATCGCAAGTCTCCAGAAATTGACAACATGTTATTGAATGCGTATTAAATTAATATTTGACATAGTATCTGTTAGTTGCCCGAAGAGCAATACAAAACTTACTTACTTACTTACTTCCGATAGCCATACAACTCCGGTAGAGCTTTAGCCTCCTGAACAATATATTTTTAAGCCTTCCTGTCAGCTGCAGTGGACTCCCAGAACACAAAATACTTAAATAAAATAGAATAGTATAATAGTTCATCGTTGGCCAACTGGATTTGAGTGGCGACCGAGAACTGGCCGCAGAAAGCCGGGCAGACCACATACAAGATGGTCTGACGACATGAATCGAGCGGCAGGAGAAAAACTGGCACAGGGTGATGAGGGATAAGAAAACATGAAAGTCTAAAGGGAAGGCTTATGATCAGCTCTAAACGAATGATGATTGATGATGAACTAAATTTCTATTTCCTCTTCATTCATTTTCATATTATTTATGTTGAATCGTTCTTAAGTTAAATCTTCTTTTTATTACAGACCCAATGGAGTGAGGTTGTCAAGTTCGCTACAGGATCTTCAACCAACGATTTCCTTGGATCTGCCCATGACCATCCAACTTGGTCATGGATTGGTCGAGTTTAACCGCACCGTTGCGATTCAGTCCTTCAAGAAATTTTGTCGTCAATACGGTGCCTTATAATATTAGAAGACACCTATCAAGTCGACTATTTCAAGAGATCTTGGTCACGTCTCTGATGCTCTACATTCCTTTAGATCTGAAGTCTATGACAGTCCAGCACAAGAGTGAATCTTCTATTAATATTCGTTGACTGTCAGTCGACTGAAGATATTTCAAAAACGATTTCTCAAATTCTTATGTTTCAAATCATATAACTTATATAGTTCAGATGCCACTAGGCAATGAGTCCGCAATTTGTACTGGCAAATAAGTTATGTCCGTAAGAACATAACTTATTTGCCACAAAACGTCCGTAAGACCCATAATGACATTTGCCATCGAAGCCAGAGCCGATACCATCAGAACAAAAAATCTCCTCCGGACTACTGAAATGAGGACACTGCGCTCCATAGTGGGCGTAACTCTCGTGGATAGAGTTCGGAACGAGGATATAAGGAGGAAATTCGATATAAACGACGTCATCCGCTGGGGTAGAGGGCGAAGGCGTCAATGGAGAGACCATGTCGAGAGAATGGGAGACAATCGACTACCCACAATTGTATCCAAGGAAGTCCCGGAGGGTCGTAGAGCAAAGGGAGAGACTAGCAAAAAGATGGAGTGACAGCTGGACATCCAGATCAAAAGAGGCAGTCTCCGACTGAAAAAACAGGCCTTCGGCCTAAAACCAGAAGAAGAAGAGAAGAGAAACATTTTCGAATAACAAAAATTGTACCTATATAATGAAAGAAGTCGCGGATCTGATGTTTCTTTTTAAAATTATTAACTCATAACTTGACTGTCAAGATTTATTAAATAAAATTAATTTCCATGCGCCGTTGGGAAATGGCAGATCGACCAGCTTGTTCAACGTATCTCGAAGCAACACCAATTCAAATCAAAACGAATTTATCAAATTTCTATAATGTCAATCTTTTGAGCAATCAATACTAGCAGTGAATACATTCTGATTGATTCTGATGTATTCACTGCTAGTGTTGATTGCTACAAAAACTTTTTATATACTTAGATGCATAGCGACGTAAACTATTGTATTGGAAAAATTGTTTAGTTTGGATACTTATTATATTTTTTTGTTTATTCTTATTTCATAGCAGTAACAAATTTAATCATTTATCCATCCCTCACTGTCCCGTCACAGGGAAACAATAATTGTTTACTATTTTTATATTTTTTACTACTCACTAACCCAAGGGGATCGAATGTCAAGGAAGAAAACACACTTTTACAATCCTCTGTCCATACAAACGCCTTAACATTGCAGTTTTACATTTAAGATAATAATTAAACAGCCAATTATAAGTCTCCGCTGATAGGAGTGCCATACCATCAGTTGCAGGATGAATAATACAATTCACAATTTGTTTGGTTTCTGTAATAGATAAAGTTTCATCCTGCAGCCGAGTTAAACATAATATTACATGAACTATTTACGTTTACAAAGAGGCCAAAGGTGGTGCTGTTTACATAATGTAAACAAAAATGATCTTTATTTTGTAGCCGATTTCTTTTTTAACTAGCAATAATCGCACCTCGGATAAACCTTATTGGTTACGATATCGCCACTGCGCAAAGTTGAACTAACCATATTATTTTTGCCAAGTATTTTATAGTTATAGACGTTTTATTCCAGGAAAATATCTGAACTTGTTTGCAAGCAACTTGTTTGTTTTCTGTCGTTATGTCTCGTTAAGTCTATAACGTTGTTTTAGTTTGAAATGTTATTATGTTTGCTGTTGATTCATAAGTGAAGCTCATGTTTGGGTATATCAATTATGGAATAACACGTAAAAACAAAAATCATATAGAATAAGCATTTTGTCAAACACCCACTTTATAGGTACTTGTATAAATTTGAAGGTAAATGACTACTTAAGTACCTACTTTGCTTTTAAGATCGTTATTTGCAAACGAGGATGTTTTTTTAAACATTTTTTGTCATAAAAATGCAAATTGTTACACAAGTCTGAGCAAAACTTTACACGGAATTGCACGTTATAACGCGCAGTTCCCCCACCGATTCACGTGTAAATTGCCAGATAAAAATCACTGGTAACACTCGAGAACGAGGAAAAATTAAATTTATGTATATGGTATCACTGGCTCCTACATTGGTGGGAATATCAATTTGTTCCTTGATACTTTTATTGCTCACCTTTCATAAACTTTCGCTCGAAGCGGTTTTAATTTGTTTCAGAGCAGGAAGCGAAGAAACCAAAACCTTAATGAATGATTGTTCGAGGATATGGTAATCCAAGTCTTTTGTTCTCGTGTCCTGTGAGATTGATTGTCAGCGGAAGAGAAAATTAAGAAGTAACCTCATGAAATTGTTTGTAGAACTTTTTTGTAGAACGGTTTTTCTTTTTTTTTCTTTTGATATTGTGTATATTATTGGTTTTTGATTAATTATGATGATAACGATGATCAAATTTTGGTTTTTATAATAATCCCCCACAAACTCTTTTTCGGGGGGGGGGTAATTTAAATAAAATATTTTTTCATATATTATTTTTTTTATGACGCTGGCCGATTTACTAATGATATTAATAACAATTAAGCACTACAAATAATAACACTCAATTATTATTATTACCATTATACACTTCCTCAAAAGCATTAGCAGATCAATGCGTAAATTGTAAATTATTTAAAAGAGCAAAATAAAATGCAACAAACGCATCATCAAGCTTTCAATTGGGAATAGTTCACCCATCCAGATACTTAACATATCAAAGGATTAGGCTCTGAGGAGGTCTCTATACTACCTATCAACCCTACTGATTCCCGAAAATTAACGTTTAAAAAATCTTTAACAATTTTACATGTATTCATTATTACCGTTTTTTGCATTTTTATCATTAAGTTTTTCGATAAATCTAAAATTTCTATATTATGAATTAACGATTTTGGAATAATGCCAGTGGCTGAACTAATGAACGGTAATATTATTATTTTACGAGAATGATAAATATAATTATTTTACGTGAACGAATAAATAAATAAAAATGAAAATCTGGATGGAAGAAATCGCCGAATGACAATTTGCACGTCAGTGAAAAATATACAAAAAGATAAATAAATTAATATTATAAAATAATTATCTACTTCTGCAATTATCTATTGTAGAAGTTTGGCAATCAATTAAAGGTAAATTCACTTATCTTTCATGCCACCGGCGTCCATTCCGATCCGCTGAACGTACTTTACTATCTATTCCTATTCATAGTACTGATTTTTAAGCTCCTTATTTGAATAACAATCAACAAGTCAGTCTTTAGTCATGATATTACGTCGGCTATCTCATTAAACATAATTGAAAAAATACTGAATACTTCAAATACTGAAAGAACTTTCAGTATCCCAGTACACAATACTTCCTTTTTCACCACATCTTTCTCCGTACAAGCAGCTCGTCTTTGGAATCACATCCCATCGCAACTTCAAATTTCATTAACACTTCCCGCTTTCAAAAGAAATCTGAGGAATCATTTCCTTACACATAACACCTAAATTTGTCTCCTTATCCAATCCTTGTCCCCCAATCTTCTGTCCCCTCCGTTTATTATTGTTTTTGTTATATATGTATTTATATTTTCATTATATATTTTATTCATATAAATAATTGTTAGTACGTATCATCAAAATAATTTGTTTTGCCAAATGAATATGGTTGGCTTGAAGATATTGCCATTAGGTATTTGACAATAAACCCGCCATTGTGCGCATGTTCTCAAAATGATTTAAATAAATAAAAAAGGCTAAAGCAAAAATCTCTATCTGATAATTTCGTCTCTTCTTTCTCTCCTTATCTTTTTGTTTTCGTATTATTGCTAAAAAAACAAGTATTATTTTTTTATCTTTTTTTTTACTTTATTTCTGTGATGATTATAATCTTTTTTTTATTTTTATCATAGTAGGTAGGTAGGTACTTACACATTGTATTTTGGTTTAACATTAACGTTGATTGGATGAAATTTCCATTTTGCTATAAACCCGATTATATACAAATTAAATTTCCAATAATTTACAAATAAATAAATAAATATAGACAGCTTTCAAGGGATTGACGAATAAAAAACTTTGTCCACTTTTCCATGATAGTAGAGAGTCATTCGTTCATTCATTAATACCATCACGGCATATACCACAATGTGGGGTAACCAGCGAAAGTGTGCGGGAGTTCATTACCTTATATAATGAAGCGAGACACTTGCGTATATATTTAGAATGAGTGGTGAACCTCATTGCTGAACTTTGTGAGATAATAATATATTTTGCCTGTTCTATTTTCGATAATCCGGCTCATAAGGCACGCTCGAAAATGTTGTGGAAGCACTATTCTAAGTCGGTGCCCCACAGCAACTTTATGTATGTTTTTTATACACCTCACGCAGCACGCAGATTTGACAAATACAATTATTAACACAACCCAACAAGAATGGCCTCCTTACATGATGACATTTCTATTCACAACACATTAATGTTTTTCCACTTTCTTTAATTCCATCACCCGGAGGCCATCTTTGTTTTGTAGTGTGTGTGCGTATGGCAACCCCTTCCATACGCATTGCCATTGGCCACCGGCACAGGGAGGGGGGAGGGGGGTCACGTGACCCGTGACTGGCGGTCACGTGGCGCACACAAACCAGAATTGAATTTAAAAATATTTATTAAAAAAAAAAATTAATTTAATATTTTTTTTTATGTATTACAATTTAAGAATTAATTACTTGTACGACCGGTTTCTAAGTAACAGTTTCTTCTTCAGGGGGGCAAGTGTGGTCCAACCGGCGAAATCAAAACCCTAATGATTAGGTACCCATATCATGGATTTAATTATTATATGGAGTTCTATAATATCTTTAGATCACGAGGGTTTTGATTACGCCGGTTGTACCAGACTTGACCCCCAGGACGGATGACAACTATTTTTGTATCAAACTATTCATATATATAATAATAAATTATAATTAAATTAAATTTTATATACATCATGGCACATCCCACAATGTGAAGAAACCAGCGACAGGTGTGCGGGTGTGCATTTCCGTGGCACTTCACATGCGTATATGCCCACACACCAGCCTTGTCTCACTTAAAAATACACCATATTCAGAATGGATGATGAACGTCGTTGCTGCACTATGCGAGATTTATACCACCTTCCAACCCATCGCACCAATTATGCACAAAACATGGCGATTCATAGAATATACAATAACAGATTTCAAGCCTTCCTTTTTATGATTTGGATTATTTAGGTACATAATTTTATATACATGGTTTTATGTTTTAGATTGTTTATAAACTTGTAATATGTTTGTTTCCTAAATCACATCGACAAAATGTAATAGGCCTTAATACCTGATGTCATCATTATATTGTTTGTGTCATAACGCTGTTTTTGTCCAAATTTAACTCAAAAATAAAAAAAAATATTATTTTGTCTTAGGGGACACCCGAACTATGATAATAAAAAAAGTGGAAGCACAACCCTGAACCGGTGCCTAACAACAAATTTGCCATTAAGCTATAAAAACACTGCTGAAGAAAAGAGAAAGTATAGTTAAATTTTTCGTTCTATAACATCGAGCCATTATAATTAACAAGTATCGAAGATTATCATAGTTGGTACCTAAGTACATTTTGATCGACCAAATGCTAAATTTCAATTTAAAAAAAAAAATAATTGATCTAATTCAGCTCTGTCGCATATGTTAAAATCACTCATATTGATGTTTGACATTTGTTTTCAATTTGAATTAGGAACAACGTCGCTTCGTTTCCCGCGCTTTTACACCAGCCATTGTTTTGTTGTTTTTTATACAGAACATCCTCACTGTTTGGAGAAGACAAGATGGCGGCTATGTCTGTTGTGATTGATGCAACCGATTTGGGCGGGCTTTTGTTAGACACAAAATGACGGCCGTATGACACATCGTGGGGTCATTCAAAATCTACAATTATTATTTATTAACGAGATATTATTGATCTTGTTGAATTCCACTATAAATTACTCTAATTTAAAATTAAAACTTGTTTTTGACTCTAAAATATATATTTTTTTAATTTGTCTCGTCGATTGCTTTTTTGTCCTACCAACTTGAAGAATCAAAAACATATTGTTTTAATATCATTTAATGATTCGGCGGATATTTTGTGGTAGTTAATATTAACCATATTTGAATTATAAATTAGCTATAAACCACTTATTTTTTGAGTCACTTCGCGACATGTTTCGGAAGGCGTGTCAAGACTCCGGTCGATGGAAGGACAGCGCTTCCGAAACATGTCGCGAAGTGACTCAAAAAACAAGTGGTTTATAGCTAATTTATAATTCAAATATGGTTAACATTGTTTTAATTTTAAATAAAAACTTATTTTTTTTTACTTTTATGGCTATTCGGGTATCTAACAGATACTATATCAAATATTAACTCAATAACATGTTGTCACATTCAGGGTATTCAAAATATTTATCGTTTCAGAGAAATAACTGTGTCTCCACCGGTAATCAAACCTGATATCTGACCAAAAAAGCTATTATTAAATTAGTGGACCAGTGATAACTCCATGCATTATTCAAAAGGATAATTAATATAAATAACAACAATTTACAAATAATAAAACATAAATAATTTACTAGCAAAACACTAAAATCTGTCTCACTACACATATTCAAGAAAAGGCTAAAGCAAAAATGTTTATCTGACAACACCTGGTTACATCTTCCTCTCCTCTTCCTTTCCTTATCTTTTAGTTTTCCTATCATTGCTGGAAACACTGGTTAGTTGGAAGAAATTGCCATACGGCAATAAACTCGCCACTTGCGCATGGTGCAAGGAAGTGTTCATTATTATTATTATTATTATTGCTATGAATTGTTCTTATATGCTATCTTCTTTGTTTCTTTTTTATTTTTCTTCTGCTATGTTAATTTATTGTGTAATGTGATTAACTTATTGCCATAGTACCCACTGTTTTGTATATTTAACATTTATTCTGTTTGGTTGGAAGAAATTGCCATTAGGTAATAAGCCCGCCTGTGCAATAATTATATGTACATAAAGATTCAAATAAATAAATATATTAAATAAGACGGACGCACTGAAAAAACAATTATGACAACCTCGCTGGCTAACTGCGGCTTTTTAATCAAACTTTTGTTATCAGTAATAAAAGTTAATCTATTTATGACTGTATTGTTTGTCTGTGTGCACAGAATAATGTTTCGTTGTCACTATAGTTCGGTTAATTTAAACATGATTTTTTTTTTCAGTGCGTTTAAATCAAAGTACATATGTACGTATGTATGTGAAATGAAATGAAATTGAAATTATTTATTTCCATTTATACACATATACATATATAACGATAACAAAAAAACTATATTTTAAAACTACTTATCATAAACATAGTATGTACCTACAATTGTTCATATTTGGAAATTTGGTGCCTCACTAGACAAGTCTGTTCTGAGGCAGTACTGTTTCAATTTGCCCTGTAGTTACATGTTTTTGAATACAAAATAATTAAAAGAGATAATTAAACATAAACAGAAAAAAAGAAAAGAAATATAATCAGAAAATATACCGTAAACTCTCATTTATTTTAGCCCATATAATTATAGTGGAAATGATGGATGGCACCAAGCTGTGGTAGAGATTTTCAGGTTATGAAGGCACAGAGTAGTATGTATATGTTCATATTAAAATAAAAATAAAATAAATAATATGGTATAATTTGTTCTACCCCAAGTGGTCACGTTTTCTCCGAAAATAATGATTGTGTGCCCCCTCCTTATAAAATATATCGGTACAATAATAAATGAGATTTTATTTAATGATGTATTTATATTATGATATAATGACTAAAAAATTGAGCGAATATCATTAGCACCCATACATGGTGATAATTTTTCATTCTGCCACAATATAGGCCGACTGCCCATACTGTAATCCCTTCCAATCTATAGTGATAATCGCACGGCATTCCCATCCATTCACACATTCACAGTAATGTTAAATTTTAACGACCTTTTGATTGGCGATAATTTTGATAACGAATCCATTATAGACGGGGTTGGAGAAAAGAACCAACTTAAATATAGTAATTATTTTTTATTTTAATTTTGTTGCTAATGATAGAATGAAACCCATAGCGAATCAAGAGATCATCTTCTTTTCATTTAATAATGGAATTTTGAAATGAAAGAAATTAAAGCAATTTGTAATAATATGTAGAAAAAATGTGAGACTTAACGAAATAAATTCGATTGTCAAAAAATGTTATCTACGCATTCATTCATTCATACCATCATCCCATATGCCCGCAGAACAAAATTTTTCATAGAATCTCGCTGTATGAAACAAACTATTGCAGTATTTTACTATTAAATCCGTAAGGTGGAAACACATTTATTTTAAAAAAATAATGAATTTCTAGAATTAATTTAGCATATATTTTAGGAATCTATCGAACAAAATTTTTGGTAGGGCTCAGCTCGAGAGCCCCCTCGGAGCAGCCGCCACTGAATAAAGATAATGAAGATACCCTAGAAATAAAAAGACGAATAGTGACAGGTAACAAAGCATTCTTCTCTCTGTTACCGGTGTTCAGGTCTAGAAGTGTCCATAGAAAGACAAAAATAACCCTATATAAAACAATCATCAGGACTGTTGTGTCATATGGGTGTGAGGCTTGGACACTGACAATAAGGTCTGCAGAGATGATGGACATCTTTGAGAGAAGAGTGCTGCGTAAAATCCTGGGACCCGTGAATGATGGACAAACATGGAGAAATACATACAACGATGAGTTGTACGGCATATACAAAGCACCCAAACTGTCTAAACATATAAGACTAAGCAGGCTAAGATGGGCCGGGCATGTTCAGAGAATGCCATCATCACGGGTACCAAAAAGAGTCTTAGAGGGGCACCCAGGTGTCAAAAGAAAGGTCAGGAGACCGAGGCTGCGATGGGAAGATGATATTGGGAGGGACGCATCCCAGCTTCTGAATGTGCCAAACTGGAGGGTCGCAGTAGGTGACAGGAGAGGTTGGAGGAGGAAGTTGCTGGAGGCCAATGCTCGATATGGGCTGTAGAGCCATTGAAGAAGAAGAAGTAAGTATATGCATATCATGATGACTTGAATTCCATTTTTTTTCTTAATCTGTGTACAATAGTTAAGTTTATATTGTTTAGATACTTTTTAAAAATGCAAATAGTTACTCCTGTGAAATATAATAATATGTACACTGCTAGCCCTAGAACAGGTATACCTAGTTGGGCAGCAGTTATCTATTTTTAATGAAGATAATTTAAATGGTGTGATAAAGAAATAAATAAAATAAAATAAACAAAAATATTCAACAACGTGGAGTAACCAGCGAAGGGTGTGCGGGTGTGCATAACCTTTTAAAAAAGATGCACGAAATTTGTGTGTATCATCACATACAACCCTCGTCTTATATAAAAAGGCACTATATTCAAAATGGGACTGAACCTTATTGCTGAACAATGTAAGACGCTATTTTAGCATCTTGTATTTTAAATACCTAAAAGAAAACGATGATAATGGAGTGGAACCACTATTATAAATAAATAATGAACACTTCCTTGCACCCTGCGCAAGTGCGAGTTTATTGCCGTATGTCAAATTCTTCCTACTAACCAGTGTTTCCAGCCCAGAGAAGCAATATTTGTGTGAGAAATGAATTAAGATAAATTTCTCCTCTGCTGGGAATCGAACCCAGGTTGCCTGCACAGAAAACGAACGGCTTACCAACTGTGCCTCACATCAAACTGAAAGATTAAGAAAAAAAAATGAAGAACTAAAAAAAATATTTGTAGGAAATAAAGGCCCATGCACACACGTTTCAACACAATATTATCTTGAAATAATTAATCTTAGATCAAATCATTTAAATCCGCCACACTATAAATAGATTAACAAAATTGTCACATGCATTCAATCATCACACCAATAATTAAAAACAAACAAAACTCCCGTACACACACACAAAACACAGAGTCGGCTCATATGCAGAAAGCAAGCAAACAGCGGCACACGCGCTCCCGAAACAATGGGACGCCGAAAAACACGACGTCAAACAAACGTCAAACGCGACGTGGAAACTTTTTGTCAAACAATGCAGGACAAAAAAGTCGCAACATCGATTGAAGTACAACGATGAATAATATTTAATTGGTAATGGTGATTTTCGTTCAAAGTTATGACTCGTTCAATCTAATGTCACTTATTGAAATAAAAAATTAGTAACATTTTGTGTAAATATTGGCAAATTTAGTTCAATGTGCATAATGAATCGTTCAATCTAATGCCACTTGATGAAGACAAAAAGTGGCATACATCGAATGTAATACAATGATGAATAATATTCAATTGGAAATGATGAATTTCGTTGAAAGAAACGAATCGTTCAATCTAATGCCACTTACTGAAAACAAATATTGGTTATATTGTGTGCAATATAATGGTGAATTTAGTTCAATGTCCACAATGAATCGTTCAATCTAATGCCACTTATTTAAAACAAATATTGGTGATATTGTGTGTAATATAATGGTAAATTTAGTTCAAATTACATAATGACTCGTTCAATCTAATGCCAATTAATGAAGACAAAAAGTGGTAAAATCATATGTATTACAATGGTGAATAATAATTAAAATGATATATTTTAGAATTGAATATATTTTTGAATTGAAAGAAATAGTAACATTTAAGATTTTATGAACAAAATGAAGACATAGCTGTCTTCATTAATTATGTTCTTATTAAATAATAAAAATTATAAAAATAGTTGAATTATAAAACTTCTTGCCAATTTCGTTAAGAATTCGACATTTTTATTTTGAAATCTTTCTTTGCAATTTGAAAATAAATACCAACTTTCTGGGCATGAATAATAAAAAATAATAAAATAACTGTTGAACGAATATTTAATGATATTAATAATTCGAATCGTTCTTTACGAACCAATAGGTCAAATCTGCAACATTAGTGTGTACTAAAGTCAAAACTATTATTATGTAGGTGGGAAGTGGTTTGGGCCTGGGGGGACGTATGGGGTGTTCTCTGCTGGATAAAAACTCGCAAATAGACACGTGACCACCATTCAAGGGTCAATTATCAGATTTTAATGTTAATATCGATTCCGAACGATGATTTTGAAACCTGGGAATCAAAAATGCCTCCAGGCAATTTGCTATTAACAAAGGGTTAGTATTTATTGTAACTGTAGTTCAATGAGAGGAAACTGTATACAAAATATTTTTCAATTTTATTTGTATCATTCAGTGGTGACATAAAACTGAAATTAAAATTTTACCCACGGATAAAAAAAAATAATTTGTAGCTAAAATAGCGCAACATTATCAAAAAATCCATTTTGTATTTATTAATCTTTTTGTATGTAATATAAACAAATTATTGCCACTAGGCAATTTCTTTCAACCAACTAGATTACAAAGTATGAAAAAATTATATAATATCATACACAAACACTTTAATTGGCAAACACATATTCTATCACTTTGTAATAAACTTACAAATATATTAGCTAAACTATATGTTTTAAGAAATATTTTTCCGTATACAGTATTAAAGCAAATTTATACATCACTTGCTGAATCCTTAATTATATACGGCATAGAGGTATGGGGTAAATAATTTAAAACGTATGTAGACAAAGTTAAATCATTACAAGTGAGATTGTTAAAACTAATATTAATAATACCCAAATCAGATTTATCTAAATGTAAAGACAATGATGAAATGACATTCAATATAACAGGAATACTCCCAGTTAACAAATTATACACTTATCGAGACATATTAAATCATTACTTCGATGAATATAAATTACCTGTAAAAAAATATATGTAATTCCAGACAAGTTGTGCAAAATAAATTGATAATTCCCAGATGGACAAACTATAACGGTGAAAAGACACTGAAAGTAAGCATACAGAAAATATTTAACACCCTTCCATGTGGTATGGATAAAATTGATAAAATATCCTCAGTTTAAACTATATTTAAAAAAAATATTGTAGAAATTAATTAAAAACATTTGACTCATTTATAAGGTAGCAATTAAATAGAAAACATGTATCCCATATTATAATTTTAATACTGTAACTTAAGGAATGTAATATTTACTTGACCTTTCTGTATGGGAAACTCACTGAAAGCCTGTAGGCTAGTGAGAATCCAATTATTATGTAAAACATTTATGAAAAAAAAAAATAATGTACATCAACAAAAGGATGAAAGCGGAAAAAACAAAGAAAAAAACGACAAAAAAATATTTCAACCAAAAAAAACACATCATAGGAAAAAAAAGGATTGGGAAACAACAAGGAGAGGAAATCAGGATCAGGTGTTTAGGAATAAATATTCCTAATTATCAATTAAATTTAATCAAAATATTATGTTTAAATTTCAAATGCCAATTATCATCTCCGTTTACCTAATTATTTTTGCAACAAATCGAAGGAAGCCAAAGTTGCCATTCATAACAATCTCAAACATACATACATACCATCATGCTGTTTTCACATTCTGGGTAAGAAAAAAGGACTGCCCTCCATACTATCCTATTTGACATACATACCTACATACATGTTTTGTATAGAAAACAAAATATCTTAAATTATTTAATAATTTAGATTTATTGATCTATAGTTCGGTACGAATTCTTCAACTATACGTAATTTCGCTATCGACATTTGGATTTCATGTGTTTCATGCGACTAGTTTATAAATGGATTTCTGTTCTGTCATTAGAAAAAATTATATTAATATTCAAATGCCGTAAAAATTACTGTACATACTTAATGCAATTGTAGTGCCCACTTTGATGTATGCCAGTGAAACATGGACGTGGCAAAAGACGCATGAAAGTAGAATAAATGCTCTGGAAAAGAGATCACTAAGAAGAGTATGAAATAGAACGATATATGATAGAATAAAAAATGAGGCCATAAGGAGGGAATGCAAGATGAAGAAGAGTATTATAAGTAAAATGAAAGTGAATTCCTTGAGATGGTTTGGACATATTGAAAGAATGAATGATGTACGACTGACCAAAAAAATATACATGGGTGTAAGAGATGGAGTGAATAGCAGGGGCCGTACCAGAAAGGGATGGCATGACCATGTGAATGATATTTTGAAAGAAGGAAACATAAAAAGTTTGAACAATCGACGAGCATGTATGAGACGATGCATGGATGTAAAGGAAGCTAGGAATGTGTGCAAAAATAAAGTAGTGTGGCGCTAGGTTCTCTCTGCTTACCCCGTAAGGGATATGGCGTGATGGTATGTATGTATGAATGTAATATTCAAATGTTCTCATATTTCTGCAGTCGATCCTAGTACATATAAATTATGTACTTCCTAAACAATGTAAGTCGAATAAACACTCGTGTATTCAATAACAATTTATTTATTGAAA
This sequence comes from Molanna angustata, assembly GCA_963576475.1. Taxonomy (NCBI): domain Eukaryota; kingdom Metazoa; phylum Arthropoda; class Insecta; order Trichoptera; family Molannidae; genus Molanna; species Molanna angustata. The sequence goes on from OY754981.1 coordinate 2,640,243, forward strand.
TGTTTTCAAATATGTCCCCAGGCGACATGTGAAGTGGCCGGAAGCCTCACACGACCAACGACCAAATGACAAAGACCATTCATAGCAATAATATAATAATTTCAATAGAAATTGCACGCATTCATCGCACAGGAGTGTTTCGTTCAATTTGCAATAACAATATTGGGGTTAATTGTGTCATCCCCAATCAGACATACTTCCTTAAATAGGCACACCGAGTGAATCTGGGATATATTCAAATTAATGGTAATTTTAGAAAGTTGTAATTAAAAGACTTGAATAATAATTTATTGAGATGTTTTGTTGAAATAGAAGAGTTTTATATTTTTGATTTTTAGAATTAAGGTGTAACAACAGGTAAAATCGAATATATATTTTTAATTGTATACACGCAAACATTGGAATTTTTTCCCTGTCGGGAGCCAAATGATATTTTTATTGACAATAACATCTCAATAGAGACGAAGTTGGGATATCATAGAAGAACCAGGAACTCAGGCACCTACAGGGCTTACGACCTGTTATCGGCTGTTTTTTTTATCACGTTGCGCAAGCGCATAAAGTAATCACGTAAACAAGCCGATAATAGTTGGTAAGCCATGTAGGTGCCTGAGTTCCTGGTTTTTCTATGATATCCCAACTTCGTCTCTATTGAGATGTTATTGTCAATAAAAATAACAGGTAAGTATAAAGTTATTCTGCCACATATTTTAATATAGACCTCATTTTATGTAATGTTATATTTCCCATTTCTTTTGTTTAAATTATTCAAACAATAATAAAAAACTTGCTCTGATCCTGAGAATATTTTATAGTTTTTTACACAATATATGAAATTATAGGAATTAAATATACCATTGTTTATAGAAAAAAACTAATCAGCTCTAAGTGTAGGTATATCTATTTCTTCTTCTTTTTCTGCCATGTCAGGTCCCCCCGATGTCCGTTACCACTTTGGCATAGGCATTCCTGTCTCGAGCTAACAGGAAAATCTCCTGCACTCTGTGGATTCCGATATATTCCCTGAGCCAAGACATCTGCCTCCTCCCCACACCGCAACAAACTCTATTTTTCCTATCACGACGAGGTAAGGAGGTTTATATCTACACTTTGTAGAAATATTAATAAAGTCTTTTGAAATTATAGTTCTGGTTGTAAAGAGGACAACAGATTTCATAGTCCGCCATATGTAGTATCTTCGTCACACACACACAAAAACGTTATGCCGAAAATCATAGTATGCTCTCTCTACTTGATACTTGTTTAGAAATGATCTAATTATAATGAAATGAAATGAAAATATATCCTATATTATTGTTGAGTAAAAATATATTAACTACCAAATAAAAATGCATCATACTTTCAACGAAAAATACGAGTATTTAATATGTAGAACGATTCGACAGTTGAATTGATTATTTGCGATGTTTGAAAACATTTGAACACCCATTATGGCAACAAGGGATTGTCAACATGAGAGAAGTGAATGATTTCCAAATGATTTATTGAATTTAAACTTGAAGTGTTGATGATGATAGTCCTTGTGTGCATTTTGAAACGGAGCGTGGTATATTAATACAAGCATCGCCTTTTGGCACAATACTTTTTCCCACACTATTTGACATTGCCTAATGGCAGGGAACTGCTTCAAAATCATTATGATTGTTAACACAATAATATATACCTTCATAGAATAACTCAATGGAGTCTAATGAATTTTGAATGTGAAAATCCATATTATAAGATCAGTTAGTTGTTCATTTTATATTGTTTCTCGGAAAACTAGCTGGTACTATGTCAAATATAATTAATAACACGCACCCAATAACAAGTTGCCACATTTTAGATATTTAAGTACATATTATTTTGTTTATTTTTTAATTAAATGATTATTTTCATTTTGTTTCTTATCTTCACGGGTGTACACGGGTGAACAATTGCCCATATGTTGTAAAATAGTGTATTTTTTTAATAAGTAAATTTAAAATACTTGCACTAATTATTTATTTATTTAATATATATTTTTTTTATTTTTTTTATTTATTTATTTATTTATTTATTAATTGTTTTTTTTTATTTTTTTTATTTATTTATTTATTTATTAATTAACTTATTTATTTATTAATTAATTAATTAATTTATTTATTTATTTATTTATTTATTTATTCATTTATTTATTTATTTATTTATTTATTTATTTATTTATTTATTTATTTATTTATTTATTTATTTATTTATTTATTTATTTATTTATTTATTTATTTATTTATTTATTTATTTATTTGTTCATTTATTTATTAATGTATTAATTAAGGTATTTATTTTTTGAAATATTTTTTTAAATATTTATTTCATTTTATTTTATTATTTTTTTATTTATTGGTTAATAGAGAGTTTTTTTTAACATGTCTACGTAGGGGACACCAGCTATTAGGAATTTGGACCATTTTACTCTAAGAAGCGCACTACGTAGCGTTGGGAGGGGCTAGAAAAGAGTTTATTAATTCGGATTTTAAAAAGACCCGGGTTGCACGAAGGTGGAAACACAGAATTCGAGAACACAAGATCAAGGAGTTCGAGAAGCGACTGGTTCGTATATGTTGAAGGTCCACTGTGAATGGGTACAGTCTACAAAATATATAACACAGACAATTTGACATTGCTTTACCAGTGAAAACGCCATGCATAATTCAATAGGATAATTAATATTAATTACAAATATTTAAAAATAATACATAAAGAACTTAGAAAGATGGGTACGTTTTTAAATTAAACATGTTTTTATGTACACATAAAAATCAATAAATCCAATGCAGTAATTTACCCTAATTAAATATTTTATCCCCTCAATTTAAAAACTTGACAAATCATGTATTGTTATTTTTTTTAATTATGTTTTGATTTTTTCAAGCCAACATTTCCAATAATAACAATGACATCTATCGTTAAACGTTCATAACTCATTATTACGAAGTAAGTATACAATTATTAACGTAGCGTCATTTTAAAGATTCCCACATTTATAAACTGGAGTGATGATGAAAGCAATGTCTAACGTATAATTATCTTTATTAATTCTTAAACGAAAATCTTTCCTTGTCTATGACAAAAAATATGTAATGATATCTTTTTATACACCACTTTTGTATAAAGACACCTTGTTGGTTTTTTCTTCATCATTTTCTTAATTGGCCTATGATTATTTTTTCTTTGTGTGGGGTTCTTTAAAGGAACAAGAATCAAAATATTTACTGTTAAACAAGTAGTAACTTGGTTATGTCAATTTAATTTAATTTGAATTATCGTGATGGAGTTTTTTTTTTGGTTTCCATAACCCTTTTTACGGTTCATATAAGATAAGGTCAATATACTTCTCAACACATATTCTAAGTTATAATATCATGCACTAGTTCCAAGACGCTTGACTTAGAACTAGTGCATTCTGTCCTTACGTTTAGAATTCACTAGTTGCATGTAACACATGAGATCCAACTGTCGACAGCGATAGTATGTATAGTTGAAAAATAAGTACCAAACCCATAAATACAAATTATTTATTATTTTATGATATTTAGTTTTCTATACAACACATGTACCTAGGTAGTCAAGATAGGATAGTATGAAGGTCAGTCTTTTTTTCCTACCCGGAATATGAAAGCAGCATGATGGTATATGTATATTGTATGTTTAGAGATGAAGTATCAAACTATTAAGTCTTCTTTGATATTGTGTATAGGTGACTACCATACAAATTGTATGAAGCGATGTCGTCACTAAATTCAATTTTTATAAAAATTGTTAAAAAAAATTTGAGATGTACTGCTACAATGTTAATATTTTTTATATAAAATTAAATTATCTAGTTGGGGTGTTTCGGCTTTTTTCGATATTTAAAAAAAAAATGGAAATATAGGCAGTTAAACTCATAAATTTATCATAAAAAAATACTTTTCTTAATAAAAAATGTTTGAGAAACCCTGGAATTTTTTTGAAAAAACTAATTTTAGATTTTGTATTTGTCTATGTTTATACCAATTTTCAGCATTCTAGCTTTTATGGTTTCTGAGATATAGGGAAAAATAAAATAAAAATTCAAAAGTTGATAACCCCTGACTGAAACAAAAATTCAAAATTCCGAGTATAAAAGTTTTGTAGGCCTGTAACTGTTTATATATTCTGAAATTTTAGGCTCTGTAAATTGAGTGGATCAAAAGTTATAAGGGGGGGACGGACACACACACACACAGACATACACACACACACACACACACAGACACACACACAGACACACGAAATGTTTTACTCCGAATTCTGAGTAAATCCGTGTATGGAACATATATGCTGCGAAGCCTCTAAGTTGGTGTTTTTTGACTTCAAAGTTGGAAAAGCCGTGAAAAAAGTAGACCTCTCCATACAATTCTCGCGTATTCTGGCTTGAAACATTGTCGATATGTTAAGAGAACAAAGTTCTCCTGAACAAATCGACAGTTGGAAAACACAATGGATAATAAATAAAAAAATATATCATATTCATTGCGGATTTTTTTTTGTTCAAATGAATTGAACAAACTGTCTATCTGTTACATCTGCAACGTCACATCAGATGACATTAATTAATTTAATTATTGTAGCAATTCAATAATATTTTGATTGCGTGTAATTTAAATCAATGCCCCCGGGACAATAAAAGGAGCAATTTAAATTAGCGGCAGTACAAATTGTTGTACAATATGTTGCACTTATCTGCGACACGATCCATACATTATCACATTTACTCATATTATTATTTTACCTACAGTTCATATTACGTAACATTGTGATGTTGTAACATATGGCATTTTACCTGACACCATTCATGCTCTCGTAATTGTATTTGGGTACTATTGTATTTTAATAGAAAGAATTAGTCAGAATTGAGCCAAATAAAATTTCATTCGATTAAATGAACTATTGTTCCAATTTTTCATTTGAAATTTTATAATGAAAGTAATGATTTGTTTAAAAACCAGTAAACAATTTAGATAGCTACTTAGTTTGAGTAAGATACCATTTTAGGAATTAGTCATAAAATAAAATGAATTATTGTATCAGTATCATATATGCATATATATTTTTGATTTCATCATATCTTCATTATCATAATCCACCTCTCAAATTATACATATTAGTGTATCACCAATCACCATATATGTTATGAATAGAATTAATAGTAAATAAATTCTTACATTCTACCTAGCACTAATTCATTATCTCCTGGTAATTTATACTTTATACTCTACAATATTCGTAATTTCTGGACTAACTCTGACTAAATTGAAATAATTATTTAGAATCAATTCAGAAAACAAAACGCCAGAAAGTCATTAACACCGAAAAGCTATTAATAGGAGATTTTTTTAGATTGATTGGTGACACATAGTGCCAAGTTACAAAGCAATTATTTCTATAGGGGAGAAGTATTTGGTCATTTTTGACTAACCAGTAGTTCTTAATCTGGTAGTTGGGACTATACCTACATAATATTATGAAGGTATCCAACAAAGTGTGTCCCTTTTATTAATATTGCTTCTATAGCAAATTACAGAAACTTACTTTACCAAATATTAATTGAACACGAATCAAATAACAAGTTGCCACATTTTAGTGTGCGAGCTTTTTTTCCTCTGGAGGTCTCTGTCGAACCGAGTGGAAAATAAATAAACTAAATAAGAATAATTTTGGAAAATTTCCTCGGGTAAATTAACTGAATTAAGAATATCATCCATATGAAAATATTTTATAGCAATTTGTATGGTTTCAAACAGTTTATCGCCTTCATCAGATAAAAGTTTGCGAATGAGCATTTAAGCCCAAAATAAACGCGTTGAAATTCATAAATGTCAATAGGATCTGAGTCATTTAATCTAAAAAGTATCCTTTGAAAACGTTTATTATCTGGAATCCTTATCAAATTTATATATTTTTCTACAAAATGAACATTATACATACGCTATTCACAGTAAATATTTAATTTTTCATTTAATATTGCTTCTCGGGCAACTAACAAGTACTATATCAAATATTAATTTAACACGAACCCAATAATAAGTTGCCACATTCTGGAGACTTACGATATTAATCGTCGTACAGATCCAAACTGAAAACACAATTAAAAATGTGTCTCCGCCGGGAATCGAACCGGGGACCTTTGTCTCAGCAGTCAGATATCTAAACAACTGAGCCACGAAGGCCGACATATCCTTTAAAATAGGGAAGATATCCTTCAAAAGTTTCAAAGGAGTCTAAGTGAGTATTAGATATACAAATTTGTAAAATTGGAATAGAATCGAATGAGTACTTTAGTCTATAATCGATTAAGTAAAATGAGCACACAGCATATAGCACACACACACACAGATACATTGTGATTAAACTTTCAGAATACAATCTCAGCATGATACCCAACCAACTGAGCCAAGAAGGTCGAAAATATTTCATACATATCTCCTGTGATGTTTATGGGGGTGGTAGTTGAGAGCATAATAATGTGTATGTGTGCCTATTTAATGTAGAACGAGAACTATTACCTGCTTCATAATTGTAAACTACTAGCCCTAGAGCAGGAGTTCCTAGTTGGGTAGCAGTAATCTACATATGATGTGATAAAAATAATTAATAATAATAATAATATTAATCGTCTCACAAGTCTAGACTTAAACTGTCTTCACCAGGAATCGAACCCAAGGCCTTTGACCCGGGAGTCTCATCCTTATCTAAACCGTCATAATTTTTTTACATTATTAATTTAACGCGCACAAAATTTTGGCGTGTAAACAATAAGTTTGACAGTCTTTGGAAATAATATGCAGGGCTGTTAAGTGTTGGGGTCGCAACAGTAGATGTTAGGGTGGAGTGTTCAATAAAAAAAAAATTAAAAAGTAGGTAAAAAAAAAACGCTTTACCGCACTACAGATCAGTATATCAGGTATATGTAGTATATGTATATACTGGGTTAGCGGAGATAGAACAGGCCACCTACAAAAGATAAAACTGATAATGCAAACCAATTAGTTGTACGCTGACCATATGTCGCAATACCTACAAAACAGGGCTGTGCCAATACAAAATAAAAATATAATAATTCAGAAATAATTTTCTAGCAATTTTTTTCTTGTTGAAATTCTCAATAGGTATCATATGGAGATCGTGCGTTGGTAGGTGTACCTAGTATAAGTTGGATCCTAATGATCCTGTATATATGGCGTTTGTTTTATTTCTTTTCTAAAACTAAGTAATAATTGATATACTTACTCGTAATTTATGGTAATTTACGTATTATACTGTTCATTTACTTAGAGCTGATTATTTTTCCATAGACAACGGTGTATTGTTTCTTTTTTTATTTAATACATTAACAAGAAAATTTTAAAATCGCTTTGTGTGTAAACACTATTACATGATCAAAGTCTATTGCGTTGTTTAATTCACTTTGCATTTTCAAGAAAAAACTAAACAAGGAGTATTTATCCATAAACACCCGTCCCTGATTTCCTCTCCTTGTTCTTTTCCAATCTTTTTTTTATATGGTTTTTTTTTTATTTTTGTTGTTTTAAATATTTATCTTAGTGTAATGTATATTTTCTTTGCCTTTTTTTTCGTTTTCATTATTTTGTTCATATACATATATAATTTTGTCATACTTTGTAATCTAGTTGCTTGTAAAAAAAAATACCTAGTGGCAATTAGCCCCTAGTGAGCATTGCACTTGTTTATATTATTGGCAAGAAATATAAAAAAATTGAATAAAAAACAATTATGTCATTTTATCGATTATGGTTATATTATGAGGAAATTGTTTATTAATGTCATGTTTGTTTATTTTACTTTATTGATTGCTATGAAGCAACCTCTCCTAACCAACTCAAGGAACTTGAACCCAAAGTATACAATCTTTTTAAATCAATTTGATTGATTAGGTACTAGGTAAAAGAATGATAAAATTGGAGAAATATTTATTGAACTAACTCAAAATGAAGTTCACAAAGAAGAGTTAATACCCACAAGGTGATCTCTTCTAGGATCAATCATCACAATCCTAGGCAAAAGGTCGGTACCCCCAACTTTATAACCCCCAACTTGAATGGCTAGGCTCTAATGGCCGCAACCTAGCCCCGTATCCCACAATGTGGTTTAATCAGTGACAGGTATAATTTTGTAATACTTTGTAATCTGGTTGGTTGGAAGAAATTGCCTAATGGCAATAAGTTAGCACAAGTGCAATTTATTTGTTTATATTATGTACAGAAAGATAAATAAAATTAATAACATCGTATATTAAAATCAAATTTTACAAATATTTTATACCCTACACCCCGCTACCGCTACCGCCGTCATACATAACGTTTATTTATATAAACAATTTCATTTTTTTTTTTAACCAAAAAAATGAATATGTCCTTGTTAAACAAGTACATATACATCTTCCTACGTTCCCTAAAATAAGTAAATAAATGCTTGTGCTATAGGTGAACGAAATCGGTCGAGGCAGGATTCGAACTCGCGACCACTGGATTACTAGCCCAGCGCGCTAAGCGCTCTGCCATCGACCCATCTGAATTTACCCATCTGCCATCGACCCATATAATTTATTTCATATTATATTTTATTTATTTTGTTATTTATCCATATATTTACGATATTTTTCTCTTTTCCTTATTATCGCCTTTTTGATGTCAACTTTTACTTCTGAAATTTATATAAAATTATTGTCTTTTTATTATAATTGTTTTTTTTTATTATTGTGTAATTACTCTATATTATAATGTATAATTGTAGAATGTGTCTGGCCTTAGATATAGGTAAATGAATAAATAAAAGAATCTCGTTTTTCCTGATCAGTTGCACACCCTGAGAAAGGACATTCTTTATGTAAATAACAAGAAGACATGACATGTAAAGTAAATAAATTTGTACTAATGGTATAATATCTCTTTCTTACCTTTTTTTTTTCTTCTTTTCTTTCGTTTACCATCATGCATTATTGCCGTGATTGTAATATATACCTACATACACAAGCTCCCCCTTCAATAAATAAATTAATACATAGGTACAAGGTGGTATAGAAGTAAGAATAAGTAAATAATGACATATTTCAGCGTGGGAAAGGATCGAGTATTATTAAAAAATATGGATTCAAAGTATACATGAAAAGGATTTTTTTATTAATTTTACATCACGAGGTAGTTTTATACATAGATTCAAGGATAATAACTCTTATAGGTAATAATATATATTATATTCTTCATACTTATTCTTCATATTTGGATTCTAGAAAAAAAAATTGTGACCACCGAACTGCGTTTTTAGCCAAACCTTTGTTATCAGTAGGGCCCGGATTAATACGTAAATACATATTTTTAATTTACACGATTTTCAGTCTGGTATTTTTCCATATTTCATGGTTAAGTCCATATTTTACAAAAAAAAAATCACAATCATCCATATTTTCGATTTTTATATCATAAAACACAAAAATTGAGTTCACAAAAATTGATATAATTTTACGTGCATTCTCGCCACCACACGGCCGCGCGTGTTTCATTTCTCTCGCGCATTATACGTCGTAATTTGATTTTTGATTCTCTAAATTAATTTATTTAAAAATAGAAAAAAAAGCTTCTGATGCGGAAGGTCCTGTTGCTGAAATAGCTAAACAAAAACTGAAGTAAATTTTAGACAAAAATAAAGGATTTGATACCCTAAAAACAATTAATAAATTTCTGAGCGGAGCTTTGAGGGTAGGTACTGCAGACGTGCCTTACACAATTTCGGAACTAGGCGTCTTTAAGTACGCTCCCATTACACCATATGACGTGGAAAGATCTTTCAGCCAATATACGGCTACATTTAGACCAAATCGACAAAGTTTTAATTTCGATAATTTAAAAAACATGTGATTGTGTACTGCAATCAATTTAATAAGTCAGATTTAGAGGAAGATGAATATAACTTAATTTTTAATTTGAATTACCTGAACATTTCGCTATCTTTTTATATTTTTTAATATAACTGTTATTGCATAGTAAATTTTCATAATAAACAATGGTTAAAATGACATATATTATTCTTATTTTATACTCCATATTTTTTCCATATTTTACATTTTTTAGTCCATAATATATGTACCTATTTTGATTTTTTAATACATATTTATCCGTACCCTAGTTATCAGTAATAAACATTAATCCATTTATGACTGTACTGTTTGGTTAAGCGCACAAAATATTTAGTAGCACAAAACGAATTGTTTTGTAGTCATTATAGTTCGGTTAATTTTAACATATTTTTTTCAGTGTATTTGATAATCGATCTGGGGGGCAAGTCCCGTCAAACAGTGGTATTAAAACCCTCATAATAAACCATATCATGGATATAATGATCTTATTCCACTCCATAAGATAATTATATCTATGATATGGGTTATCATAATGCTTTTGATATTTGACACTGTTTGACGGGACTTGCTCCCCAGATGTTCGACATCATAACTCTCTTGAATGTGACATCTATTTATTAAGTGAGGTACAAATTGTTTTATTATACATAGTGCCTATTAGCTGTCAAATAATAAATATAAAATTAATTTATGTTGAATGACATTTTATTTATTTGTAAAAAAATATTTTATCTTTATTTTTATTTACGTAGGTAGCTACTTATTAATCGCTACATTATATTTACTTGTAATATTTATCTTCTCACAGATTCACACTGAAATAACAATTAAAAATTGTATCTCCACCGGGAATCGAATCTGGGACCTTTTATCTCAGGAATCAGATGTCTTACCTACTGCGCCACGATGGCTTATATAATAAACACTTCACAACCATTAGTTTTTTTTAGTAAAAATCAAATGCGAAAGTATTTTATAATATAAATTACAATTCACGTCCAATTGATAACTTCCTTTTTTAAGTCGGTTGCAGACCAAAAGCTGAGCTTAGTTAGCTTAGCTTATCTCGCATAGCTGAGGTCATTTTTCATACAAGTATGCAGGGCTGCGTTCACAACGAACGCAGAGTGTACTTAGTGACGCTCTAAGCCGTTCATAATGACCGGAAACAGTTGTTCGAAAGATACTCTGTGGCGTTCAGATTACTGTATTAGATCTGTACGCTGGTGCGTACACTCTGTCAAGTGTACGCACCAGCGCTCGGTAAAATTGCCGGGTGAAACCGCTCTGACAGAGTATCAGTTGACTTCTTTTTGTTTCTGTGGTATCTATTATGTCAGTTGACATTATTTATGATGACAATATGCATTCACAAAGAGGTTAATTAATAAAAAAATCATCAAAAATTTCCAATAAAAGGTCAGAGATTATTATTTACACCACTGCCCAATTGTTATCTCTCGATGAAAACATAACCTAAAAAGAGTTATCTCTCGATGAAAAAATAACCTAAAAAGAGACATATATGATAAATGACATTTAAAACGCCCGATGATGCGTTCAGATTGAAACGCCGAAAGCGTTCAGTGAGATTGGTGTGAAAAACGCCATAATCTGCAACTTCGGGTACATCCGACGCCCGATGTTGAGGGTTGTATCTGAACATAGCCCAGACCGCAAACTATGTGAGCTTGTATGAAAAATGACCTCAGCTATGCGAGCTAAGCTAAAATAACTAAGCTTAGTTTTTGGTTTGCAACCGGCTTTAAGTCGGTTAAAATTTACAAAACATATATGAATACATGACAATATAACATAAAAGATTTTTTTTACAATTTTATTTGTATCAATTCGCACTGTACTACGAATACATTATTTTATAGGAGATTCTGGACCATATTATGTATTTTAATTGTAATAACCGGTCTAATATCAGTGGTTTGTATCAATCCTTTATCGACACTGTTCATACATCTCCAATTAAAATCTCCCACCTGTTATCTCTTAATAATTCAAAAATTTATGTCTTGTTGTTAAAATTTCTTAAAACTCACAACATCGAACTTTAACTTAATCTTGAACTTTTTTATATTCTCCTTAAACTGCTCTTAACCTTCCTTTTTTATTTATATTTAATCCAAGCCATAGGATAAGCACACTTAATAGGGTGAATTGCAATATAAAGCAAAAAAAAAAAAATTATACGATCGGTCGCTTCGAAAACGATCGTATCAAATAACAACTAAATAATATGCCTTAAACAATATTAATTTCAATCAATGAACACATAAATTATTAATAAAATATTTCATAGATATATGGCAATATGAAAATGATATATTCAATCACCGCCCAAACGCCGAAGGGTTGCATTCGTCAGTAAATAATAAATAAACAAATAAAAATGATAAGACCAGTCATAAATGCTGTCGATCAAGGGGTGGGAGGGAGGTGTTGTGTGTTGGACAAACCTCCAGATTTAATCCACAATTTACGATGGACCATTTGGCTACGCCCGAAGAGGAAGCAAGGTGCTTCTGTACGCAGACAGGAGTCCATAACCTTTTTGAAAATTTAATTATTACATACATGAATTTGATATAAAAGGTTTGACAGCAAAAACAACGATTTACATACACACCATCACGGCATATCACACAATGTGGGGTAACCAGCGACAGGTATGCGAGTGTGCATAACCTTAAAAAAGGAAACACCACACGTGCGTGTATGCCCGCACATTAGTCTAGTCTCACCTAAAAAGGCTTATTTGCTGAACTTTGTGAGATGTTAATTTGCTTATTGCATTTTCGATTACCCGGTTCTTACGGGACACCCGAAATCGATGACAATAGAAAATAGTGGAAGCACTATTGAATGCCGGTACCTCATAGCTAGATTGGCGAGAGTTCAATTAGCTCACACCGAGGGCACTTTGAATAGATTTCTAGTTCATTTCGTTTTAGAATATATTTATTATTCCCTCTGAAATGTTGCTAATCTCTGCTTGGAGAGTTGGTATGTACGTAAGTGTATGTCAATAATCTGTGAGCACCCCTGCCCTCAGATTTGGCACTGCTCAGCTGGTATCGCTTCTTTTATGACCTCATAAAAGGAATTTGATAAAATTACTAGCGGCTTCGAGATATCTACGACTATTACCTATCCTTTTAATTCTGCGTGGGGTCTTTGACTAGCATTTGCACTTCTGCCTTATGTAGAGACCTATGTACATAAATACCACCAAGCCTTGTCTCTTATGCGGTACGTACCTAGAACCAAACACTAGACGTTCCTATCCTGACAGAATTACGAGAACTTGTTAATTATATGGGATCTGATATAAAATCGTAATCGATGGTTCCTTACGTCATGAAATCGACGTTATTGATTTTTTACAATTTTTTTTTTAATAAAATAATGTGTTTTTATTTCATTTATAATAATTATAAATAGAGCCGAAAGGGTCATGACAATAATTTATAGTCAACATTCTAATTATATAGTAGTTTTTATACACAGCAACACTTTACTTTTTGATATCATGTCTGGTTTTCAATTTTTTTTTGTAGCTTTCTCAGATACAAAGTATTTTTTGTAAGAAAATGAAAAAGTCCTTTTTATTTTTATATTCATAGTTTAGAGAGTGTTTATTAAATTAATTTCTTCTCATTCCCTTTCCATCCCCCCTCACACTCATTTCTTGTTATATATTATAAGGCAACAAGTAATTGGGACACTACGTTATTTTATTTAAGGTCATTTAATCAAGTTACTATATGTTAAACAGTTGTACCTGTGTGTTCTCAAGTAAACAAAATAATCAAAAATAAAAAAATAAATAAAAACTAGTAGTAGTTGCGAATTTGTGTTCTCTTATTGAGTCTTGGTTCAGGGTCTTGTAAAAAGTATATATATACATCCTTACACATTCCCTTAACTAAGCATAAATGCTTGTGCTATAGGTAAACGATTTTTTTATTAATCTAAAAATATCATTTTATATTTAGTTATATTCTTTTTCCACGAATTTGACATTGCTCGTTGCAGAGAAATAATGGTGAATGGGAATCGCATTTTGCGCTCAAAAACTAATAGAACGAAATCCTAAATTTTTTTTTAACAAAGTTAATTGCTCCCTTTCAATTGTATATGTAAAAGCTATCATTCAGAAGTCGTCTTGTATCATGTTTTTATTCAGTTATTATTCATTGTTCTGACAGTGCCCGTCGATTTTGTCGATATTTACGAATTTGTTTGAATAAGTAAGAACAGCAGTTGTATCTATTGTATGAATTCTCTGAAATTCAGAAGAAATAAAATTTTCTTCATTCATTTATGGAAACATTTCGGTATTGACTATCGCTGTAGTTTGTTCCAAGTTTTCTCAAAAATTAAAAAATCGGTAATGCGTATCTCGTTTTTGTGTAAGAACCCGCGATTCTAGACAAACATCATTTTGTATAGTTAGCCCATACGATTCTAGACATATATGTACGTCATATATGTCTAGAATCGTATATAATAATAGATACATTATTATTATCTTGATTGTAGTCGCTTACCATTGAGCAATAATTCAATAGCATTTGACGTCTCACTAAAGCACAAAACATCCAACAACATAAACAAAATATATACTTTGAGGGCACAAAAACGCCTCACGTCTTCTCGTGTCGCTCACAGCGGCCGCTCTGGCAGCTAACTTCGTGGACAACTGACAGGCGCTCGTACCTACTCACACACGCAAAGCTGTAACAAATAAGTTATTCGAACAAGCTGTTGTAGTGACTGTATAAAGCTTCCCCGTGTACGAATGGTGCCAATCTTCCCCTATATTATGTGTAAGGTTTAATTCAATTTTTTTTTTCTATCGAATTTCAAGTTTTTTTTTTCTTTCAAATTTTTGTTTGGTCTCTGTATCTTTAATATTTGAGATTAGTTTATTGAAATAATTATATGTGAAATTTATAAAATTATGTGAAAGAGAGAATCTGCTCTGCCAAAAAACTGCTTTGCAGTTTGGCGGGAAAAGAACAATGTATTACTTTTTATTAAAAAATAAATATCTTAAAAAAAAAAAATTTTAATATTTACTTTTTCAATTTGGGGAAATTAAGACAATATGATCCCAGATATAAAATTTGCGATGAATCTCTTAATAAATTGTATATTTCATGTATCGATAATGTGTGTATTAATGGGTAATTATTACGAACATAACAGAGGGTTGTGTAGTAATGATACAAGACACATTAATAGTTCTCATGTATAGAAGTAAGTACATATATAATAGAATAGATAAGAGATAGGGAGAAGAGTGTAATAGAAATAAAAGTGAAGAATTTATGATAATCGCTGTACATATATGTATAAATGTATGTAGTAAATGCCTATAACGAAAGCAATTAAGATAATGCACAACAGTGAGAAGAAGGTATAAGAAAACTGAAATGTCGAAGGAAGAAAAGAAAAGGAAAGTTATTCATAAAAGTATTTATTTTTTAAAAACCGTCTTCGAAAGCGGTTACAATGAAAATCGAAATATTAAAAAGCATATTCATAAAAATCTTTGATAAAAAAATGGTATAAAAATCCAACTCCGGTAAAAATTAATTTTTTTTTTTTTTATTTATTTTATTAATAAAGAATATAATTACAATAAACATATTATTTTGCCTAATCCCTTAAGGGGATTTTTGGCTGTGATCTTAATTGTAACAATTTTATAATATACACATATATACATATAAACTTCAATTAAAAACTAATATTGTACCTACATGTATTTATATACTACATTTTTCCTACAAAGTCCGGAACAACCCGCGCTCACCCCTTAGATCAACCATCGAGGATTTTTGTGTAATATATATCCTTTGGCTTTCTTTTTGAATTCCTCGATGGATCCACACTGCTTCAAGCTGGCAGGCATGGGGAATCGCAATGAAACATAAATGAAAAGCATTTTAATTATATGTCATCTAACACAACGTTTTTCGGCGTTTTTCGGTATTTTATAAAAAAATGGAAATATAGGCAGATAAACGCATTAATTTGTCTTAAATAATGTTTTTCCTAATAAAAAAAGTTTGAGATTGTATGTGTCAATATTTATATGCTAAATACACCTACAAATGAAGCCTCTAATTTGGTGTTTTTTGACATCAAAGTTGAAAAAACAGAATAATGTAGACCAGCTGGCCATACAAAATCTCGCGGACCATGGCTTAAACCTTGTCGATCTGTTAAAAAGAAATAAATTCTCTTAAAAATAGACAGATGTATTATTAAAATTTATTGGAAAAATTATATTGATAATTAATTAATCAATATAACTTTTTCGTTTGACTAATTATGTCTTCGACTTTACTTACTGTAAAGTTATAATAATAATATTAAGCAAAAGTGGATGCGTTTTTTTTTTCAACTTGACAACATATGGTCAGTCATAATTCGTAATCTCTTTTTAGTACTATGCGGTCATATATTGTATTGTAATACAAATAAAATAAACCGGACTGTCGGGCCTTAGAGTCTAGCAGGTTAGAATAGTGTGGTGTTATTGCCAAAATCCTAGCTGTTCAAACACAATGGACGATCAACTTATCCCCCTTAAGCCGTTACCAGCTACGCAATACAAAGCTGGTTCCAATAAAAATCAACGAGCAAATTATGTAAACTGTTGAAGAAAATATGCCAAAGCAAATAATGTTAAATTTCAATGAAAATACTCCAGAAGGGGGCCGAATGTAACATATCACGCAACAGGATCGGCCCGAGTCACATAGCTTGAAGAGCGAATGCACGAATCTGCGATTGTGGTGGGTTATAAAAATTAATTAATTAATACATACATACCGTCACGCCATGTCCCTCACGGGGTAGGCAGAGAGAACCGAACGCCACTTACTTCTATCTTAACATACATTCATCGCCTCGTCAACAATCATACATCGTCTTATCAATCAATCAATAAAGCAATCGGGCGTCCCTGGAAACGGCAGAATGCCGGCCAATCCTTCCACCACCGGAGCACCAACCAATATGATGGTGTTCCGGACACGGAAAGTAAGTAAGTATCGTCTTATACATGTTCGTCTGTTGTTCACGCTTCTAACATTTCCGTCATTCAAAATACCGTTCACACGGACGTGCCATCCTTTCCTAGGGCGGCTTCGACCTCTCATTCCATTCCTGTCAGAAATGCATATTTTATTCGTCAGGCATTCCTCATTCATTCTCCCCATGTGGCCAAACCATCTCAACTTTCATTCTATTAATAAAATCTTTTAGCACATTTTTTGTTTTTAGACTAGTATCTGAACAATCTGAACATAGAATATTACCGCCTTATTTGCAAAAACATAAGACTGCCTCAGAAAAACCAGGTGAGGGGTAAGTCCGGTCAACCGGCGGAATCAAAACCATCCTTTTTTACCCATATCATGGATATAATTATGTTATGGGGTTCAATAATATATTAAGATGTTATAGAACTCCATAAGATAATTATTTGCCAGAATGGGTGAAGGAAGTATCTAGACTTTTTTACTCGCCTAGGTGTTGAAAACATTAAGGAAAAGTTATTTAAAGTACTGTGTTTTTCTTTTTGTCATGTTCTTTGATGGATATTTTACTTTTTTTTGTTTTTATGTAAGTACGTCATGAGATGTAAATTTGTCATGCAATAAATTAAGAAATTGTATATCCATTCATACATGAAGATGGTCATTAAGTGACCGATAATTCTTCCATGACCATCCACTCGGCATATGGGGAGTGTAAACGGCTTCTCCACAGAACGCTAAATGAACGACAAAAAAATGCATAGCACGAAAGGTAGCTCGTGGAGCCCTCTAGATTGGCAATCTCGGTGCCATAGTCCAAAAAGAACAATCAACGAACGTGAATACAAGATTCACACTCGAAGACTGTCAAAAAATAAATGTTGATGAAAGTCAAAACAAAATACGTATAATATTATTAATTAAAAATTGCTTACCAGTTTCTTTAAAAATATTCAATTGAAGTTTTTTGTTAATGAGTTTCTTAGGTTAGAGTAGTTGTAGTACGTGGTCCAAAAACTTACCTGCAAATCAAAATAAAAACATTTTATAGCATTAAGAAATTTTTTGAAATGATTTTCATGTTTTAATTACTATTTCTTTATTAAAAAATGATCATATATAGGTATTTATTGATAACAAGAAATTAACTAAAAAATCCTGCTTTTCACTCAAACTACTGAACAAAAAATATAAGAAGACAAAAAAGGCTAATTTTTTAACGTAATGTAATTATTCTAGTTTATTTTTCCTCTATAATCTTTATATATATATGTATAATATGAATTCAAATACAAAATTCAATTCAAATACCTACAAAAAAAATAATAAAAAAAACACATTAATGGTGTAAGTATCACTATAGTCTGTACAATGAAGACTACACAGTGTTTGATAATGATGTTTTCAGTTTTCAAAAACCTAAATTAATTTTGAAATAACACTAACTTAGCCGACCGCCATGACACTGTTGATAAGCCGTTTGGTTTCAGTGCGGGCATCCTGGGTTAGATCCCTAGCAGAGGAGAATTTTTTTAAAATTTATTTTTTACGCAAATGTTTTTTTAATGGGCTGAAAACCCTGGTTAGTTGGAAGAAATTGCCATATGGCAATAAACTCGCCACTGAACAATTATCATTAAAATTAACATAAAAATCTTTCTAAGTGCGTTCAATAATTAATTAATTACAACGTTGCTTTGGGTCGTTTGACCCAATATATTGACTTATAGCTTTGACACCTGTGTTCAAGTTGTTGTGCAATGAACAAAGAAATAAAAATATATAAATACATAAAAGTAAAAAATGCACTCGCGGGCGCAAGTCACCTTAAGGCAGTCCTGATTGTACCCGTTAATTTTACAAGCAGTGTATGTGTGCCCTTTCCTAATCAATGTTTATGTGGCATTTTATTGAGGCTCGTAGATTTTTTAATCCCGATTTTGAAGGGGGCGATCATAGTTTTGAGTGACAGTGAGGCGCAGCAATCACTTGTCACTGATATTTGGGGAAGAGTGATTTAGTGACAGGATTAGGAATAGATTGCCACATGGCATAATACCGTCACAGACAGATTCATAAAAATATTAATATATTATATTGATAAAAAAACACCGTGGTATTTTTCTGTTTATTAATTTTGTCAGATGACAGTGATAATCGTAAAATTTAGTGCCTCATCCGAGTATTGTCACCTGATATACGCAATAGCACCTGTTAATAAATTGATTGGAATTACCCAATATTATTTATCTATTTATTTTAAAGACATGTTATTTACAAAAGATAGGTCATTTTCAAATTAAGTGCAGCTACTTTTGTCCCACAAAAAAAATCCTTTATAATTAATTACGTCAAAACCTCATTTTTACTCCTCACTAACCCAAGGGGCATATAGTGGGCAGTAATGATTTCAAAATTTTAAGGCTATTTTATTTATTACAGATTATCAACTAGTATCATGCATTGTATTCTAAAAGTTTCATCACAATGTATCTGTGTGTGTGCTATATGCTGTGTGTTCATTTTACTTCATCGATTATAGACTAAAGTAGGTACTCATTCGATTCTATTCAAATTTTGCACATTTGAATATCTAATACTCACTTAGACCCCATTTTGAAAGATATCTGAATAGTGCTTCTTAATTTTTCAACTCTCTAATATTTCAAAGTGACCCCAAGCTCAGGATAACTAAGATTTGAAATTTTTATTTTAAAATTGGTAAAAAGGCACATCACTTTCATAAAATGGCATTGAAGAATTATTAAGTTTTCATAATAAAATATTTAATAAAACATAATGCAACAGACTCCTTTCATGAAAATGGTGAATATTTTCCATAAAAAATTCGAATATTTTATAGAATGACTTGTTAGTGAGGAGTTTAGCGTTTGCCACAACCCACTCATTTTAACATAAATACAAAATATATTTCAGTAGTAAACATTCATTTTTTGCAATAATAATCTTGAATCCATTTTTCCACTTTTTTTAAAGTAACAATGTGGTAATTCCTCGTGTCAGTGTTGTTTTTCCTACAAAATAAAAAAAAATTAACGAATTAATTTTTACTAGTTGCATGTAACACATGAGATCCAACTGTCGATAGCGATAGCATGCATAGTTGAAGAATAAAAATCAAACTATAAACCCATAAATCCAAATTATTGAAAATGTTAACACATGTTGGTATGCATGTCAAGATAGGACAGTATGGAGGTCAGTCCTCTTTTCCTTCCCGGAATATGAAAACAGCATGATGGTTCTGTATGTATGTTTGGATATTAAGATCCTATCAAACTATTAAGTCTTCTTACATATTGTGTATAGGCGACTGCCATACAAATTGTATGAAGCGATATCGTCACTAAATTAAATTTTAATAAAAATTGTTAAAAAAAATTTGAGATGTACAAATACAATGTGAATATTTTTTATAGAAAATTAAATTATCTAGTTGGGGTGTTTCGGCTTTTTTCGATATTTTTAAAAAGTTTGGAAATATAGGCAGTTAAACTCATAAATTTATCATAAAAAAAATATTTTTCTTAATAAAAATGTTTGAGAAACCCTGGATTTTTTTTTTTTAAAAAAATTTGAGATTTTATATTTGTCTATATTTGTACCAATTTTCAGCGTTCTAGCTTTTATGGTTTCTGAGATGTATGGAAAAATAAAGTAAAAATTCATAAGTTGATAACCCCTGACTGAAACAAAAATTCACAATTCTGAGTATAAAAGTTTTGTAGGCCTATAACTGTTTATATATTCTGAAATTTTGGGCTCTGTAAATTGAGCGGATCAAAAGTTATAAGGGGACACACACACACAGACACACAGACACACACACACACACACAGTTGGAATATAAAATATTTTTGAAACACGTAATACATATAATAGAATATCAAGTACTGCATATTCTGAATTTACTGCACTGGTGTCTGGGACATGTTAAGTATGTAGGGAAAAAAGACTCCTTTACGAGGAATAACCACATTGTTACTTTTATATAAGTGAAAAAATCGAACTGGCTACCTGCGTTTTAGCCAAACCTTTGTTATCAGTAACAAAGATTTTTCTATCAATGTTTGACTGTGTACACAAAACCAAATGTTTTGTAGTCACTATAGTTCGATTAATAAACGTGAAATTTCGTTACTATACTAAAAAAAAATATTTTCAGTGTTGTCTTCATTTTCTTAGTGAATTCTTCTTCATCTCTTCGTACACAAATGTCTTCGCTAAGATGACATTAACATAAATTAATATAACAGCACATTGTCTCCGGGGAAAACGTAATTTATAAATTCAAAATGACCGCATTTCAATTCATTCGTTAACCCCAACACTGTTCGTTGGGTACATCTTTATGAAATCTCTTCTCATTAACGGTGATTACTTCCAAATTTGGGGTCCCCCCAGCCACCTGATGCCTCCGTACTGAAATTTTTAATTTTTCTCCCAACAAAGGGTTAATGCGGTAGTTAGGGTTTAAGGTGGCGCTCGTTTCATTTTATCGAGATGGGGTCGGGGATGCTGGAGAGGACCCACAGAAGAGGGCCAGGGGGATTAATAATGGATATTAAGGCTAAGTTACGATATGTCCTCGACGGTACTTAGTACTGTGTCTGTCTCTCACTCGATATTGAACTGTTTATTGGTAGAACGTGCCGTCTTGGCAGTGACGGACCGAATAGAAAAAAACCGAGATATAATAAGCACCTTTTTTTCATCTATATTTACAAAAAAAATTAAAGTTTTAACACCCTGCACCCTGCGAAATTTTCTTGCCAAATGGCACTTTTTGCCATTCGACATTTTCAGCCATATGTCAACTTTGTCAAATGATATCACTGCCATATGGCAATTTTGCCCAGTGACAATTTCAGCTATATGTCAATTTTAGCATCTGACATTTCTGACATATGGAAATTTTGGCAAGTTACATTTCTGCCATATGCTATTTTTTCAAGTGTCATTTTTGCCATATGACATTTTTCGCGAGCCACTTATGCCTTATGGCAATATTACCACGTGACAATTATGCCATATGGCTATATATGCTAAATGTAAATATCTGCTTTATCTGTTATTGGTCAATTTTTGACAAATAACATTTTCTGCAAATGGCAATTCTTGTAAAAAAAAACAATTGCAACTGGCCAGTGTTTTCAATCTAGGAAATCAATCATTGTGTGAGAAATATTTTTTCTTCATTTCATACGATCGATTTCGAGGCGAGATAATGCAGCCGTAGGTTTTTACTTATTTATTTATTTATACATCTTCTTGTACATAATATAAACAAATATAATTGTACACTGGCGGGCTTATTGCCATTAGGCAATTTCTTCCAACCAACCAGATTACAAAGTATGGCAACATTGTGTATGTACAACAAATAATTAAAAAGAGTAAAAGAAATCAAATAACACTTAAATACTATTCTACAAAAAAAAATTATAATTCATAGCAAGAAAAAGGATATGGTAAGGACAGGAGAGGAAATCGGGATCAGATGTTCAAGGACAAATATTCCTTCTTTAGTTTTTTCTTGAAAATACTAAGTGAGTTAGACGACGCAATATCCGGACTAAGGCTATTCCATAATCTTGCTGATTGTACTTCGAACGAAGAGCTGAGAAATTCTGTATTATGGATAGGTATGGATAGTGTTGTACGTTCAGCAGATCGGAGTGGAAGTCCATGATTGGATAAATAAGTGAATTTGCTTTTGAGGTACTGTGGCAGGTTTGGGTTCGAGAGAATATTGTACAATAGTGACAAAATGTGTAGGTATATTGCGCCGCTGGCGCATCCGCGTAACAGCGTCAAAATAATTTTCAATCAGAAACACATATATTAAGGGAATTGAATACAGCCAATAAAGCGGCTTATGTTGACTACTCTTTAAATGTAAAAAAATCTTATTTTTGATTTATGTACAATAATGGGTATATTGCCAAAAGGTAATTTCTTACAACTATCCAAAGCAACATGAGGCCATAAATAGTGTAGTGATAGGTGCATTTGATTTATAACAAATACAAATTTGAAAGATAAATATGTAAAAATATATAATTTAATTCTCAGCAACAAATAAAGGAGGCAGATAGAGCTTATGCGATGTGAGATAGGATGGGGAAGGAGTGTCAATTAATAGTTATTACAGGTATAACAGCTAGTCTTTTTTTTAATTTGAATCGATAAAGACGTCGTAATATCATCACTTAAGGTGTTCCATTATTATGCTGATTGTACTTCGAAAGAAGTATTAAGAAATTCAGTAGAATGACTGGGAATAGCTAGTGTGGAACGATCAGTAAACCGAAGAGGCAGACCGTAATTTAACAAAAAATAACACTTTTCTTAAGATATTGTGGTGATTGAGTGTCATTAATTATATATAGATTTTTTATCAAAGTATTTTGTTTTTCGGTTTTGACTATTCTGCAAAAAACGCTTTTGGATTAATTTTGTATTATTAAAAGGCGCAATATAATATAAAAATATAAAAAAGGATATCATGACAATTAAAAGTAGATAAGATGTCACAATTTGATATATGAAATTCTTCACTTTTCTTAAGATATTGTGGTGATTGAGTGTCATTAATTATAAATAGATTTTTTATCAAAGTATTTTTTTTTTCGGTTTTGACTATTCTGCAAAAAACGCTTTTGGATTAATTTTGTATCATTAAAAGGCGCTATATAATATAAAAATATAAAAAAGGATATCATGACAATTAAAAGTAGATAAGATGTCACAATTTGATATATGAAATTCTTCACTTTTCTTAAGATATTGTGGTGATTGAGTGTCATTAATTATAAATAGATTTTTTATCAAAGTATTTTTTTTTTCGGTTTTGACTATTCTGCAAAAAACGCTTTTGGATTAATTTTGTATCATTAAAAGGCGCTATATAATATAAAAATATAAAAAAGGATATCATGACAATTAAAAGTAGATAAGATGTCACAATTTGATATATGAAATTCTTCACTTTTCTTAAGATATTGTGGTGATTGAGTGTCATTAATTATAAATAGATTTTTTATCAAAGTATTTTTTTTTTCGGTTTTGACTATTCTGCAAAAAACGCTTTTGGATTAATTTTGTATCATTAAAAGGCGCTATATAATATAAAAATATAAAAAAGGATATCATGACAATTAAAAGTAGATAAGATGTCACAATTTGATATATGAAATTCTTCACTTTTCTTAAGATATTGTGGTGATTGAGTGTCATTAATTATATATAGATTTTTTATCAAAGTATTTTGTTTTTCGGTTTTGACTATTCTGCAAAAAACGCTTTTGGATTAATTTTGTATTATTAAAAGGCGCTATATAATATAAAAATATAAAAAAGGATATCATGACAATTAAACGTAGATAAGATGTCACAATTTGATATATGAAATTCTTCACTTTTCTTAAGATATTGTGGTGATTGAGTGTCATTAATTATAAATAGATTTTTTATCAAAGTATTTTTTTTTTCGGTTTTGACTATTCTGCAAAAAACGCTTTTGGATTAATTTTGTATCATTAAAAGGCGCTATATAATATAAAAATATAAAAAAGGATATCATGACAATTAAAAGTAGATAAGATGTCACAATTTGATATATGAAATTCTTCACTTTTCTTAAGATATTGTGGTGATTGAGTGTCATTAATTATAAATAGATTTTTTATCAAAGTATTTTGTTTTTCGGTTTTGACTATTCTGCAAAAAACGCTTTTGGATTAATTTTGTATCATTAAAAGGCGCTATATAATATAAAAATATAAAAAAGGATATCATGACAATTAAAAGTAGATAAGATGTCACAATTTGATATATGAAATTCTTCACTTTTCTTAAGATATTGTGGTGATTGAGTGTCATTAATTATAAATAGATTTTTTATCAAAGTATTTTGTTTTTCGGTTTTGACTATTCTGCAAAAAACGCTTTTGGATTAATTTTGTATCATTAAAAGGCGCTATATAATATAAAAATATAAAAAAGGATATCATGACAATTAAAAGTAGATAAGATGTCACAATTTGATATATGAAATTCTTCACTTTTCTTAAGATATTGTGGTGATTGAGTGTCATTAATTATAAATAGATTTTTTATCAAAGTATTTTGTTTTTCGGTTTTGACTATTCTGCAAAAAACGCTTTTGGATTAATTTTGTATCATTAAAAGGCGCTATATAATATAAAAATATAAAAAAGGATATCATGACAATTAAAAGTAGATAAGATGTCACAATTTGATATATGAAATTCTTCACTTTCCTTAAGATATTGTGGTGATTGAGTGTCATTAATTATAAATAGATTTTTTATCAAAGTATTTTGTTTTTCAGTTTTGACTATTCTGCAAAAAACGCTTTTGGATTAATTTTGTATCATTAAAAGGCGCTATATAATATAAAAATATAAAAAAGGATATCATGACAATTAAAAGTAGATAAGATGTCACAATTTGATATATGAAATTCTTCACTTTTCTTAAGATATTGTGGTGATTGAGTGTCATTAATTATAAATAGATTTTTTATCAAAGTATTTTGTTTTTCGGTTTTGACTATTCTGCAAAAAACGCTTTTGGATTAATTTTGTATCATTAAAAGGCGCTATATAATATAAAAATATAAAAAAGGATATCATGACAATTAAAAGTAGATAAGATGTCACAATTTGATATATGAAATTCTTCACTTTTCTTAAGATATTGTGGTGATTGAGTGTCATTAATTATAAATAGATTTTTTATCAAAGTATTTTGTTTTTCGGTTTTGACTATTCTGCAAAAAACGCTTTTGGATTAATTTTGTATCATTAAAAGGCGCTATATAATATAAAAATATAAAAAGGATATCATGACAATTAAAAGCAGATAAGATGACACAATTTGATATATGAAATTCTTCCCGAAAAGAAGGAAACCTTGTGCTTCGGGGAGGAGTTCAGAAAATTTACAATTTGCTATTTACAACATAATAAAACTTCAAAATCATATACAGGCACACAAAACTTCACAGTTGAAAAAAATACAATTCGCTATTTATATGAGAGATAATTTTTTTGATAAGTATTTTAATATCCATGCAGCTCCGCCACTGGTTTTAAATTTAAATACAGAACGAGTAATGCCTCTAAGGAGAAAGAGAAAGCAGTATCTTCCTAGTGATCGTACCGCTTGATTGAAGCCTTAATCCTAGTAATGTAATTATTCCTATTTTACTCTTATAGAAAATCCGTGCCATTATTTTAAAATGCACCTTCAGCGTGTAAAGGGTTTGAAACATGTGCCTAAATTTGTAGGTAAGTACTGCAAATTTCTTGTTAGAAATCCAATACAATCGCAACATCTCATAATGTGTCCCTAATGGGATAGGCAGAGAGAACCAACGCGCCAAATTCTATTTTGACACACATCCATTCTTTTTTGTTTGTCCTGTCGGGTCTCTCCGACGTTGACGGTCACTTGGGAGGCACTCTCCCTATCCTGTGTGGTGCGGAACAGGTCCTCCGCGCGTCTCATCCAATTCATGAGCCAGGATAGCTGCTTCCTGCCAACTCCTCTACAGCCTTCAATCTACCCCCGTATGATCAATTGAAGGATACAGTATTTTTCTCCTATCATTATGTGACCAAAATACGAAGTCTTACGGCCTTGACTGTTGTGAACAAGTGTCTGTCAGTATCTACGCAAGACTTCAACGGTGACCACCATGTCCAGTATATCCTCAACATTCTACGGTAAATCCACATTTGGAACTCTTCCAGGCGGTTTATGGTATCAACTTAAGGATCTATGCCTCAACACCGTAGAGCAGGAATGAGTATACATCTCATCCATTTTGGCATTTGATCATCCTTTGACGTAGTTAAATGTATGTTCACCTCGTCATCCGATTTCGATGATTTCTATTCTCTATGTTTATCTTCCAATTGGTCCCGTTTCAGTTTGATCAAAATCTGATCATGTAATCTATGAGAAAATCGTTAAATTCTTCAATTTTCAGCGATAATAATTCTTCACATTGTCAGATTTTATTGATTCATTTTTAAGAGATGTTTCCTTTTGAACTAAGACAAAAGATTTGACGATGGAAAACATATCTCATTAGTTTGCGAAGGATTTGTAAACTGTATAACACGAATTATTCTTCTTCTTCTTATATTAGATAGTAGATCTGTTTTTCGAGAAAGCTATTCCTTAGTATTTAGTATTTCGAGAAAGCTAAGATGAGGTCCAGCTATCCCTCCACCTCTTCGGTGGTCTTCCGGGGAGGCGATGCCCTGGTGGGATTTCGTTTACCGCTATGGATGGGATTCGAGATGCGTCCATCCTGTTGACATGGTCCTTCCTGAATCTTCTCCTATTTCTACTCCCGTATCGTATCGTATCGTATGATGTCCTCGGTCTCACAGGTCCGCCTAATGTCGTAATTGCGAATTCTGTCCCTAAGTGTCTTCCCTGTGATAGCCTTTAAAACCTTCATTTCCGTATTGTTGTATAGGCAAATTGGATAAGATAACTATATACTACATACCATCACGCCATGTCCCTCGTGGGGTAGGCAGAGAGAACCGTACACCATATTTTTTCTATTTTGATACACATTCACTTTGCAGTCGATTTTTATATGAAAGATAATCTGACGATATTGTCTTGCTGATATTTCAAAGCATATTATAGCAATAAAACACACGTATGTTCTTGCATACATTGTATGTATTTAATGTTTGTTTAACTGCTTTATTAAGTATATTTTTAAAACGAACATAAAATCCATTAACGCCAAAAAAATACACATTTAAGTGCTCCATTTAATTGTCACAACTAAATTTTTAAGGTCTACATATTACGAGGGTATAAAAATGACGTGAACAAGAAATTCCTCACATTCCACACTAAACTAAACAGTACCTTCCTTACCAAGAGACATTTTTATACCAAGTCGTAATTTAGGTGTAAAAATGAGGACTACGAAGCTTTAAAATTCACGTACATTTGAGTTGTGACTATTAAGAATTAATTGTATTCAATGAATTAATATGTAATGATTATTATTTAGAAGTCCGAAACTCCTAATTCTTCCTCCTATAGCAGCAAATAGTTTATATTAAAGATGCACAGCATTTTTGAGCCATGTCTTTTTCAAATTGTATTTTACGGGTAATACTTTCAAACATTTTGACTTACTGCTGTGTTGCTGCAAGTTTGGGTTATTTTATGCACTGAATTGGCTATAAGTTTGCTATATAATACATACATACATACATACATACATACATACATACCATCACGCCATGTCCCTCACGGGGTAGGCAGAGAGAACCGAACGCCACATTTTTCTATCTTGACACACATTCATCGTCTCATCAACATTCATACATCGTCTTATACACGTTCGTCTGTTGTTCACGCTTCTTACATTTCCATCTTTCAAAATATCGTTTATATGGTCGTGCCATCCTTTTCATGGGCGCCCCCGACCTCTTATTCCATTCCTGTCAGCTTTGTATATTTTCTTCGTCAGGCGTTCTTCATTCATTCTCTCCAAGTGGCCAAACCATCTCAATATGTTAACTTTCATTCTGTTAATTACATCTTTCTTCATCTTACATTCTTTCCTTGTATCTTCATTTCGAACTCTGTCATACATCGTTCTGTTACAAATTCTTCTAAGCGATCTAAGAAATAAAGAAATAATGACATTAATTCATTGCTTCATTATTAATGTATTCACGTCCAATTGTTTTTTTTTTAACATGACAGGAATATTAAAAATTAATGTGATAAATTTAAAAAAAAAAACTAAAGAAAACTGACGTCATATTTTTATTAAATAATTACATCTTCAGTTACCTTTGTCTTTTCTTCGTCGTTATTTTTATAGAGTCAGTTTATTTTTTAATATTTCAATCAATCTTGGTGATTGATTAGCATCAAAGCGATGCATCTCTACCTCCACTTCTTCAATTCTGTGTAGACTCTCTTCAATTCTGTGTAGAAACATATACTTCATGTTGAGGCACACCAGTTCTAAATACTTGGCGAGGACGCCCTTTACCTTAATCATTCCCTCAAACGTGGCGTGCTGGAGATCTTCGTGTCGCAACACATGGCCTATCCAATTTGCAAGCCTTTTCGATATGGTGTTTAACATGTGCCTGGTTTCTTCAATTCTGCTGATAACCTCATTTGTAATGTGGTCCCTCCTATATCTACGCAGTATTCGTTAGAAGGTCCACACCTCGGAGGCCTCCAATCTTTTAACATCTCTCTCTCTCACCTATACACCATGTCTCCCAAATAATACTTCATACAAAGGTATAATTAATATTTCAACACTAAAATTCTCATTTCAGATTAGTATTTTCAGTTTGTAATGAAACATTGCTAGGGTATGGATAGAAAGCTAAAAATGGACACAAAGACAAAGAAATGAACATGTAATTGATAGCACAATAACTTGAAAGACCATATCCTTCGTGTTCCCATATTGACGAGTCTCATACTCGTAAAACCATATAATAAACAGGTAGTGAACGTATCTTAAGCGTACAAAACTGTCACAGTTTTTCTTAATTTCTGGCATTTTCAATTCATACCCAATAAAAAGGGAATAGTTTAGTTTTAATACTCGCTGTGTTCAACACGCAAAGCTTTATGTGGAGATACGCAGGGTTACCATCCGGGGCCATTGTTATTTATAGTATTTTTCTTTCATCTTTTTCCGTTAATAATAAACTTTGGATGTACGACATGATTATTTGTCATTAAGAGAAATATATTATAAAAAAACTTAGCTCATATGCTAGTTGATAAAATACGAACAAACAATAGGTACATAGATTCTATATACCATTGTCCTTATGGAAAAAAATAAAATAAAAAATATATTTAAGATAAGTAATTGAATTATTTATTTATTTATTTAAAAAAAAAAACAAAACAAAATATACATTATAAAATGATTCATACATATTTACATATAATATAATGATTCATACATATTTATGTAAGACTCAACTTAACTTAACAACTCAAACTATATAAATCTTAACCTAGGTATCCAGGATCATACATTACATTTACATTGATATAATAACGAAAAAAAATCAAAAACTTGACAACCCAAGCAAGAATACTATATCTCTGAATGATTGTTGTTTTAATGAGATATGCAAAAAGGAATATAATTATCATAAATACAAAAAGGCAGTTTTAGACAGTCAGTTATTAGTTTTAAAACCATAAGATGGAATTCTACAACCAACCTTAAAATTGACCAAATAAATCGTGAATTTATGAAATTCATCTCTGTGTGTTCATCCCTGAATATGCCATGATGTCTCTGAAGATGTGTGACGATTTGTGTTCAGACCATAAAACAGATTATGACCCCCGCGAGTTCAAACGACACAATATTACATGTCCCAATGGAAGAAAGGAGAGAAGACCGTGAAGGAAAAGAAGCAGTACATACCCTACTATTGCTGGGGTGGATTATATTTGTGAAATGGGTACCAAAATACATACCAAGATTCTATACACACATACAACAAACGGCTGTCATAGGCTCATTTCCAAATAGGAAAGAGACAGTTACACTCTCGATTGCCAATAAAGAAATTTGCAGTTTTATTTCGATGATGCCCAAGTAGAATTCCACTTAGATTAACAGTAGCTATAGTGCCTACACAAAACAATCAATTTAGGAATTTTGTAGGTCTTTGTTATGTTTCATTTGCCTGATTTTATATCAGGCGTCACTTACTTCTCAGTCTTACTTTGCTTTAACAAAATCTTTCAGTCTTAAGTTGCTCTGATACTTTTTATTGCCGTTCACCAGAGATTGGTGCAATTATTCTGATACTTACTTTCAGTCTAACGCTGCTCTAAAACTGTTTTCAGACTTTTAGAGAATAAGCTCTTGCTTTGAGCACTGCGGACTTGCGGACATCTGAAAGCAATCTATGACATCGTAGAATAGAACCACTAATACCAAAGCGTATTATGTTATCAAATACTTAAATAAATAAACAAGTTTCTACCTTATCTTATGAGCTAAATAACTAAACTTTAAACAAGTTAAAATTTACAATAAAATTCATATTTAAGATCGTTAATTTTTGGATAATATATAAATAAATAAACGAAACCTCAATGAACGAATTAAATGATCCCTCAATTTTTATTACAAGTCCAATAAAATTTAAATTAGTTGTTAAACTCTTAAAATGCTACCGTTTTTAATCACAAAGAGATCCAAAGTGGTGGTTACAAATAATAATTTTTGTACCTCTTAAGACTCGGTAAAATTTTATGTTCAGTCACAAATCTTTTAACCGCTCATTAAAGTTTAGTGTTTAATTGCACAAATATTTTTTTACAATATTCACAGCGATCCATTTCATAAATTTACGACGCCATATGACCAATAAAAATCCATCATTCGGATCGTTACAATCCATCAATAAAATTGTCAGCGTCTTGTGTTGGGTAGATACACCACGACAGACAGACAGAATAACAGATATTCAGATACATAGTATATTATAAAGATGGTTTGTTGTTTAAGGTTTTAAATTATTTTAAGGAGCTTTTTTACGCCCCAACGTGATTTTAGATGTGGCATTAAGCCTATCCAAACTAGACGTCTAGCCATTAAATGGCTTTAGTGGCTGAAGTGGCGTTATTAATTTTATTTCAAGTATTTAAGGCCGAATTTTTTCATCACAACTCTCAATTTTTTATTACTTACACTTTCATCTTACTTTACTTTTTCTATTGTAATGTTTTTAATCATCCAATTATATACAAACAGTTTTATTTAAAGAAAAAGATTACGTTGATACTCTCTCGATAGAGTTGAGAACTCTTGTTCGAAAGAGGAGCATCGTATTAATCTATCACATTATAAATTCATTACAAAATACTAGAGACATAGTTATATAATATTTACAAACAAGAAAAATACAACTAATTGGATCGATCATGCATCACCAGAATTTTTAAACAATTTAAAATTTATTTTGATCTCGATTATAATATTAATATCAGCCCCCTTGACAACGTGTCATTTAGCTTAAGAAAAGAAATAAGAAGAATATTTTTATTATTGCATATGCGCAAACATTGGGTTTTTTTTCCCTGTCGGGAGTCAAAGATATTTTTTAACAGATTTTTAATTATCTCAATAGAGACGAAGTTGGAATATTTATTGTAGGAGAACCGGGAAATCAAGGCACCTACAGGGCTTACGACCTGTCATCGGCTGGTTTACGTGATCACTTTATGCGCTTGCTCAACGTTCACCAATTATGCCTTTTTTTTTTTTTTAATTTAATTATTTTTTTTTTAATGAGATCCCTATCAATTCAATTTTTCAATTGAAAAAAATTGAATTGATAGGGATCTCATTAAAAAAAAAAATTAAAAAAAAAAAATTAAAAAAAAAAAAGGCACAATTGGTGAACGTTGCGCAAGCGCATAAAGTGATCACGTAAACCAGCCGATGACAGGTCGTAAGCCCTGTAGGTGCCTTGATTTCCCGGTTCTCCTACAGTAAATATTCCAACTTCGTCTCTATTGAGATAATTAAAAATCTGTTAAAAAATAAAAAGAGATAATTCAATGTATGAAAGTGACAGTTGCCCGTAATGTGACAACTGTCACTTCCATATATTGGTTATCTTTTCTGTTTTCTTTTCTTGAGCTAAATTACACGTTGTCTTGGGGGGCTGGTTGGTAAGATAAAATTGCCAAAAGGTCATAAGCACATTATGTGAATTTATATATTCATTTATTTCCTGATTCACGGCACAAATCGTCTTTTACAAAGGTACATAGATTACGATGAAACATGAACATAAAAAAATACATACATAGATTGAAATACAATCATAAAATAAGGAAATAAAATAATTAAGTTTATACTTGGTAAAATAAAATCAAACAAAACTAAAACGTATATACCTATATGAACTCAAATAAACCAGGATATTAAATAAAAAAAGATACCTTAGATTAAAAAAGATACCTTGGAACTTTAAATACTAGAGGTTACAGTAGAAATCACATAATTATTAAACAGGGTCATGTATATAAAGATAATAAATTAATAAATAAAGAAATATTTTATTATTGTACTTACACAAATTATGGAAATATATTTTTTATAATATCTAAACATGTAATGGAAATACATGTTTTTTATGGTGTCTAAACATATTATGGAAACACATGTTTTTTTAGTAAGTACCTTAATATATTATGGAAATACAAGTTTCAGTTACTTGACTTTAAAAACGCTTTTGAGTTACCAATCATCTTCAGTAATAATTTGTTATTGTAGACGAGTAGAAGCTCTGCAGCGTTCTAACAATCAAGAAAAAAATATTCAATATAATATATATCTATTTTATATTTTTAGAATGAATATTTGAATCGACATTGAAAAACCGCGCCGCCATCAAAACGTGACGTGACAGAGTTCGAAGATTGAATAGCCGTGTTGGGGTTTTCAATCTATTTTTAGCGATTCGGTTGTAAATTATAATGAAACGTCTTTAGGACGATGA
>OY754981.1:2674059-2838282 GCA_963576475.1 Molanna angustata
ATAACCTCACTTTATATTACGGATGTTTTTTAAATTTTGCTATCAAGAACAAAATATTATATCACAATATAATAATATCACACGATAATATAATGATAATAAAATACATAAAACTAAATAATTTAATATAATATTCGTAAATTAATTGAAATATTTAAACGGAAATATTACGAAACATTACATTGAGATAGCTTTGATATACTTATCGTCATAATACCACTTAATAAAACAGAATATACTTATAAAAAAACTAAATAGCTTTATACAATAATAATAAGAAAATATACAAACAACTTAATAATTTCATAAAATATTAAAAATATGAAAACAAATACATCAAGTGAGAAAAACATCAAGTTTTAAATGTCATAACCAACATTGCATAATATTATGACATATAGGAAGCCAATGTTCCCACTATTCATAATGCGTATTCCAAAAATATTTATAACGATTCCCATTTTTATTATTATTTTATTAAATTTCTTTTCTGAATCTAATCCATTCAGGGACTCACATAAACACACACAAAAAGTTTCATCAAAATCGAGTTCAGTGACATACACACGTACGGAAGAATTATATATATAAAGATATTTTGTTTATTTTCGCATTTAATCGCTATACAATTTCCATTTATGCTTAATTTTGGGAATGTATGAGGATATATGTATATGTATTTGTTACAAGGATATACGTAGTTACCTATTGTTTCTTTCAAAAATAAATCAATTTGAAAAATACGAGTAGGTACATAGTTCAAAAATCAATCCTGTGCCACGACCAATTTCATTCATCTATAGCACAAGCATTTATGCTTAATTTAGGGAATGTATGAGGATATATGTACGTGTACTTATTAAAAGGACACATTCATTCTTTTTATAAAAAAAAATTACATAATATCCACACCAATATTAGGTATGTCTACATTGCGCAATACGATTGCGCAACATTGCTGTGTATAAAAATAAACAAATCATATTTTGATACGGAAAATGAAATGAAATGTATTGTGTCCTATATATTATATTGAATCAGCTGGTCCGAGATAAATCTTTGACAGGACTCCCGCTAAGATATCATTATACAATACCTAATATCATTGTATATAAGCTGACATATAAATGGATTTATGTAGGTAGGTACTTTGTTAGCGGTCAGATATAGGTACCTAAATATTGTACAAAATACACACTGCACTTTTGTTAGATTTATTATTTTATCGTCTCATACGTACGATCATGCCTTGTACCTAACGAGGAAGGCATAGAGAACATTTTTTTTGTGAAAGGTTGACAATCTCTGAAAGCTATAAAAAATATATTCTATACATACTTTATTAAAATAGACATGTCATAAGCCAAATTTCGTAATACACACCCCGTGATTCTACAACCAAAATCAATATAACGTTTTTGAATATTTTCGGAATTTATTTGGTTCTTAATGAAAATTAAATGATATGGTTGAACTCGCACTGGAAATACCTACTCAGTTCAGGACTAGAGGTCGTCCACAGGCCACCTGGTGGACAGATATGGAGGAGCAGCTAACCAAAAAGAGATGACGCAAGATCGAAAAGTCAGTGTTCAAATTATATGTACAAGAAGTTACAAATTAGATGGCTGGTAGTAGAGCGGTTAGCGCGTTGGATAGGAATCCAGTGGTCGTGAGTTCGAATCCTACCACGACCGATTTCGTTCACATATAGCACAAGCATTACTGCTTCGTTAAAGTAATGTATGAGGATATATATGTACTTGTTACAAGGACATTTTCATTCTATAAAAAAAACGAGTGGGTTGTGGCCAACGCTACTCCTCACTAACAAGTCATTCTATAAAGTATTCAAATATTCAGCAATTTCATGAAATGAGTTTGTTATATTATTTTTTTATTTAAATATTTTATTATGAAACCTTGATAATTCTTCAATGCCATTTTATGAATGTAATGAGCCTTTTTACCAATTTGAAAATAAAAATTTCAAATATTAAGTTTCCTGAGTTTGGGGTCATTTTGAAATATTTGATAGTTATAAAAAGTGAGAAGCACTATTCAGATATCGTTCAAAATCTTCTAAGAGTTCTAAGTGAGTATCAGATATACAAATTCGCAAAATTTGAAAAGAATCGAATGAGTACCTACTTTGGTCTATGATCGATAAAGTAAAATAAGCACACACACACACAGATACGTTGTGATGAAACTTTCAGAATACAATCTCAGCATGATACTAGTTGATAATCTGCAATAAAAAATAGCCTTAAAAATTGCTAAATCATAGATCCCCACTATATCCCCTTGGGTTAGTAGGAGTAATAATATAAGTTACCGTTTGCTTCTCAATTGAGATATTTAAAAAAATGACAAAAATAGTGTTGGAGAGTTTAGTGTTGTCCACATTCCACTCGTTTTAATATCGTCGCGGTATTTAGTAAAGTTTGTATATCTAACTGTGTATAAATATAATGAACGCTGACGAAATGCAATATGGCTGTATGTCCACAATATGTAGGTACATCCATGATATGTAGTAAGTAGATCCTATGTTATGTAGAAAGCAGATTCATGGATGTTATAATTAAAAATAGACGTATCCATTACGTGTCACGTGTGGTTTTACTGTCAAATTTTATTGCTAGCCTAGCATCGCGCCCCTTTTTGTGTTGTTAAATCGTTCGTTGTGTTGACATAACCTCACTCTAATATGGAACTTGTGCCAACATAATATTATAACTACCTACCTAATAAGTATAACAATAACGTTCTACTGATGGTGTCTTCTTTTTCTTATCTTAAACGATGGAAACGCAGATGAAATAAAATGCAGTAATAACTTGGCATGGTGATGATAAACTGTAAACGTTAGATGTGAAAACGTAACTTTAATGTTTTGTTATGACATTAATAATTTCATACTGAAACATGTGTGATAAGAATTTCGTTGGAGTAATGCTTTATTATTTATAAATAAGGGTCCCGGGTTCGATTCCTGGTAGAGACATAGTTTTAAATTATATTTTCAGTTTGAATATGTGAGACGATTAGTATCGCAAGTCTCCATAATGTGGCAAATTGTTCTTAGGTGCGTTTTAATTTAATTTTTGACATAGTACCTACCTACCTGTTAGTTGCCCGAGAATCATGATAAAATATTTTTTTTCATACTGTGAGGCACCAGCCTAGAATAGTGCTTCCACTTTTTTCTTTAATCATGGTTTTCGGGTATCACGTAAGAGCCTGTTGATCGAAAATACAACAGGTTAAATGACATCTCGCACTGTTCACTATCCATTCTGAATGTTTAATTTTTAGGTGACACGAGATTGGCGTATGGGTATACACGCATGTTCATTTTATTTTGTATTGCGTACCCGCACACCTGGCGCTGGTAACCCCACATTGTAAGATATACCGTGATGGTACGAATGAATGAATGATTTTTTATTTTGTATTGCTTCTCGGGAAACTAACAGGTACTGAGTCAAATATTAATTTGACTCACACCTTGTAACAAGTTGCCTCATTTTACAGTCTTAAAGTATTTTTTGTCTCACAGATCCAAACTGAAAACTAGATAAATATAATTGTATCCCAGGCAGGCAGTAGTAGAAGTAGCAATAGTAGTAGTTGTTAGTAGAAGTAATATTTATTTAGATGTAAAAACAAATAAAAATTAATACATCTAGGTAGTTTAAACAAAGAATATAAAAATGAAACTTTTTTATAACGAACAATTATAGTGAGAACATCATTTAAAACTATGGAGACCAAATTTATTCAGCACCTAGCCTACAAAAGTTGACAAACATTGAAAGGTATCAACTAAATGAGTAGCGAAGGCAGCCTATATTCTATAGGTATATAATTAAATTTTATTTTTCAATTTCGATCATAATATGAGAATAATTCATTAATCATATTGGAACAAATTATCTTACCTTCATTATTTACAAATGAATCTCTCGACATCTTAATCAAGAAACCGCCATTTGGATGGGGGTACAAAATAAATGAATTTCAACAACGAATAATAATAATAATTTAAGCTGCCATTTGAATGCACGCAAAATAATCCCCCAACTATTTTCTTCTTGTGATTAACACCGGGAAATTTTTAATCAACCAAATTTGGTAATGCATCCTTGTCTCGCAACATTCCTGGGCTATGCGAAGAAACAGGACAGAGTTGTGTTGCAGCTCGAATATTCAATGCAACCCGGATTTCATTTGAAGTTTCGCAAACCCCCGCTAGGTGATGATATGTGACGCGACCGTAATTTATAAATACATATTAACGCCATCTTTCGAAGTCGCAAGGAAACATTTTAACTAGTAAGTTATGATTATTATTAGTAAACCAAGCAATCTTCCACGACTTACATCCAGAGGAAGACCAAAGGATTCCTGGATCGTGCGAAGACTAAATCAACGGCAGAGACGTGGCCTAGGTGACTCAATACAGGACAGAAAAGCCTATAATTTATGAACGAGGAGAGCTGACCCCAACAGTCGGCACAATCAATTAGGTAAATTATTAATCCAATGCTGGAGGGATGATGTCTAGAATCTCGTAGAATGTCCTCATTTCTTACCTACCTACCACAAATCTTCAAAATGTGGCGACTTGTTACTGGGTTAGTGATCAATAAGAATTTGGGACAGAAATCATTATTTTTCCGAGAAGCAATATTGAAGAAATTAATTAAACCCTTTACTGTTGGAAAGTGAAATTAAATAGGTACTTATTACTTTCTTCATTACATGTTCCAATTAGTTCTTATTAGCTGAAGACAAATTATTTAATACAAAACATCGTTAATGCGCATCTTTACATTAAATTGGTTTCCGCGGTGTTCCTCAGGGATCACTGTTGGGTCCCCTAATGAAGAGGTGTTAAAAGTTCCACTAGCTCACTAGAGAGTTCCACTTTAATTACTTGTGGAAATATTAGGTGTCACCGCGAGATTAAATGAGGTACCGCCTAGTTAACTAGGTTTTAATCCTCGCAGAACGACAGAATGTGTAAGTTATGGGAGGAATTAGGAATGATATTAATATTTGTAAGGGCCACACAGATAATGATGTCTATAATTTTTAATACTTCGCTGTTATGTTGTAAATGGGATTAATATTATTATTATGAGAATTTATGTTTGAAAATTATATATGGATGGTTTTGAAATATTTAATGTCAGTGACAAACAGGTAACGATAAAGTGAAGTACGCCGGACCAGTATCTCTGTACCGAGGTTCGAATTCTGCCTCGACCGATTTCATTCACAATTGAAATTACATTTATTCATATCATTTAATGATTCGGCGGATATTTTTTGGTAGTTAATATTAACCATATTTGAATCATAAATTCGCTATAAACCACTTGTTTTTTGAGTCACTTCGCGACATGTTTCGGAAGCGCTGTCCTTCCATCGACCATCGAGTCTAGACACGCCGGTCGATGGAAGGACAGCGCTTCCGAAACATGTCGCGTAGTGACTCAAAAAACAAGTGGTATATAGCGAATTTATGATTCAAATATGGTTACATTTATTCATTTCACATTGTTTTAATCACAAATAAGTTATTTGAAACGACCGCATTCGGACGCTTAGAAACAGGTCGTATCAAGCAATACTCGTAAATTTTAATTTTTAATAATTACAATATTGTTAAATAAATAAACCATAAATTTTACTGCAAAAGTATTTATAAATTTACCACAATATTTCCCTAATTCATAATTGATAATAAACACTTGCGTAAGTGGCGAGCTTATTGCCTTTTGGCAACTTCTAATTCTTTTGAATTCATCTACTTTATTTAATTTGCTTTGTTAAATTAATTTAGACACTTTTTAAATCTGCAGAAATGCCTTCGAGAGAAGAGTGCTACGTAGTATCCTAGGCCCCATGAATGATAATCTACAAAGCACCTAGACTATCTGTTCATGTTAGACTGAAGTGGGATGGACATGTACCCAAAAGATTTCTGGAAGGTAGGCAGGCTGACTCTACGATGAAGGATGAAGTTAAGAAGGACGCGACCCGGTTGCTACTAACACAGAACTGGAGGAATGCAGCGGAGAACAAGTGGAGTTGTATGGGATGGTTGCTGGAGGCCAAAGCTCGATATGGGCTATAGGGCCATCGAAGAAGAAGATTAATATTGGTTTGCTTTGTTTTAGTTCAATAAAAGTTTTACTGTTTTAATTTGGGAAAATCTTTTTCTTCTTTTTTGTATTACTTTTTGGGCAGTTAGAAAAATGTGAAAATATTATTCAGTCTTAAGTCATAACAACATTAATCTTCTTTGATGGAATCTGTGAGGTTGAGTCTATTGCCAACCCTTTACAAATATTATCGATTATGTACCTATGAAAATTGTTAGACTGTGTAGTTGACAAATTGAATCGGTGACATTTAAAAAGGTCATTGACGTCACAATTTGACAGCCGAATAACCCTGGTCATCCAGAAAAGGTCATTTAGGTAGAATTTGAATATTCATTCAAAAAATACAAGTATTTTCATACATATCGATGAGTCCCTATAAGGGGATCGAGGCACAAAGGAAGATATTTTGTAAGTATAAATAGGAGTTTCGGAAAAAAGTTAAACAATGGTTAGTTGGAAGAAATTGCTATAAAAACTCGCCACTTGCGCGAAGTGCAAGGAAGTGTTTATTTTTTATTTATTCAAATTACACAAAAAAACAACTTAACCTTATCTATGCCAAATTCAACGAAACCTAACATAACCTAACCAAATCCGACTAAACCTAATCAAACCTATCCTAAAATAATATGTAGATACTTATTTTAGATGATAGTATTTTTGGTCAAATCATAAGCGATATATGTACATTTAATATTTTTTTTAAGATTCTCTGTCATTATTCTAAGTTTTAGATTATATTTATTTATTTATTTACTAAAAAAGGGTACATCGACAGATATCCAGCTTAGAATTTTCATAAAAAGAAAACAATTTTGGTTATTATTATGAGTGCTGGGCGTCCAATTATGGATGCACACAAAATTACATGAGCTCAAATTCAATCACACACTCATAAGTTACACAAGTAAGAGTTACATAAATAAGAGAAAATTAGGTCACAAAGTTAAGTAAAAAAGAAGAAACAAAAATAGTTACATAAGTTAAGCAAAAAAAAAGTTACATAAGTTATACAAGTTAGATAAGTCGAAG
Organism: Molanna angustata; assembly: GCA_963576475.1. Lineage (NCBI taxonomy): Eukaryota > Metazoa > Arthropoda > Insecta > Trichoptera > Molannidae > Molanna > Molanna angustata. Next base: position 2,681,274 of record OY754981.1, read on the forward strand.
TAAAAAAATATGTACATATGATGTAAAAGTAAAAAGTTACAAAAGTTAGAGAAAAGATAAGTGCATTAACTTATTATGTGATAAGTGCATTAACTTATATAATAATATTTTCATAGGCAACGTGTAATGTATTTTCTATGTCTTCACCTGTTTTTGAAAAACTGTACATTCAAAAACTACAACAGTTCTATTTAATTAATTCTGTGTACACCTTTTTAATTATTATTAACTTCACATGTCTGCCGGTAGGTACTGGAATTTAGCAATCGATTTTTCATAATTTGTGTATTCCCGATGACTATTCATGTTAAAACAGTTTAAAGCTTGACTCATTTGATGATATTGAACAATTTTATATTTTATACAAAATTAAAAATAATGCTTTTGCATAAAACCAGGAGTATTTTTATGTTATTTCTTTTGATAGTAAATTTCAACGCGTAGAAAACTCTAAAAAGAGTGTTCTCTTTTTTTATTTAGGTACATGTTATATTATTTTTTTCAAATATAATATTTTTTTTTTCAAATAAACATTCCACTTCAAATATCAAAGTGACGCCCTCTGGATACAATATATCTACCTACAGACGTATGTACAAGCGACTGCTGACTGTCATGTAACAATACAATTTTAGTACAAAAGCGTCCTTTTAACGACACATTAATTAAAAAAGTTTATTGTAAAATTGTATTGCATAACCCTTTGATAGCTTTCATTCTATGTACATATATTGGTAGTGTGGTGTAATTTGCGTTTATAAAAGCTAGCGAAAAAATATCATCAAAGCGTGCCACACCGAACAATGGCTCGGTATTTCAATTACAATCATCTTTTGCATAAACTTTTTTAAGTCAAAATAAAATAATGGGTAATTTTTTCTAATAAGTTGGATTTTTAAGAAGAATTATTGATCGATAAAAAAATATAGTCAATATTTGATTTTAGAGATTAAGAGTGTGTATAAACGTTAACATCGCATTTTGTCCTTTCTCTATCCTTTTTTTGCTCTGAAATATTTTAAATTTTTTATTTTAATTGTTATCTGAGTGTAATATATTTTATTTTTTTGTTGATGTACATACACAATTTCGTCATACTTTGTAATCTGGTTGGTTGGAAGAAATTGCCTAATGGCAATAAGCCCGCACGTGTGCAATTTATTTGTTTATATTATGTACAAAAAGATAAATAAAATAAATAACATCGCAAATTGAAATCTAATTTCTCAAATATGTTAAACTGTGTGTTTCTTAAAAAATAAGTATTTTCAACATTTCTCTAGTAAATGTTCGTCATACAATTACTGAAAATATCCTTTTTTATTCCATAACTATATATCGTGGAGAAATAAATCTGTGTGCTTAAATAGTGCATAAAATTAAAATGAATGACCGAAAAGTTGTTTCATTTCAAGTAAGGTTTGTTCATAAAATGCAATAAATTAACAAATTACAATATTTCATAGCAATATAATGAGTACTGAAGCTCATAGGCATTCACTATTTCCCAGAATCCATCGTCTGGGTAATGAGTATTCCTATGTTGCTGACGTTCTCAATGTGAGCTTGTACACCTATAAAATTAAACTGAGATCGGTATTGTTTTCCTAGCCATTTCTATTGTGTTTCTGGTCGATTTTATCTTTTTTTTATTTTCCCATTGTCAAAATTGTTTTTGATATGTTTAATTTTTATTACTTATAGATATGTTTTGTATGTAGGTATGTATAATATGTATGTATATGTATTGTGAACTTTCTTAATTGATTTTTTTTAATTTTTTGTTTTATTCTTTTCATACACTTTGTTTTTTGAAATACTTCATTTTTTGTTTTTATTATTATACTGTATATTTGTATTTTAGTCATTCTTTTGAACATTCTTGATTAATTTTTTTTATACTTGATTATTTTTTTATGCACTTAGATGATGTGTTTATGATATGTTTTTATATTATTTTTATTCTTTTCTATGTAAATGGCAGTTATATACCGTAAATAAACAAATAAATAAATAAATTTTGCCTTTCCAATAATTGAAATCACCTATACCTAAACTCTTTTTAACGCACGTTATAGTAACCCTTACTAACACGTAACTTCATAGCGCATTAAGCGGTCTTAATATACTAGTTGCATGTAACACATGAGATCCAACTGTCGACAGCGATAGTATGTATAGTTGAAGAATAAGTACCAAACCCATAAATACAAATTATTTATTATTTTATGATATTTAGTTTTCTATACAACACATGTACCTAGGTAGTCAAGATAGGATAGTATGGAGTATGAAAACAGCATGATGGTATATGTATATTGTATGTTTAGAGATGAAGTATCAAACTATTAAGTCTTCTTTGATATTGTGTATAGGTGACTACCATACAAATTGTATGAAGCGATGTCGTCACTAAATTCAATTTTTATAAAAATTGTTAAAAAAATTTGAGATGTACTGCTACAATGTTAATATTTTTTATATAAAATTAAATTATCTAGTTGGGGTGTTTCGGCTTTTTTCGATATTTAAAAAAAAATGGAAATATAGGCAGTTAAACTCATAAATTTATCATAAAAAAAATACTTTTCTTAATAAAAAATGTTTGAGATACCCTGGAATTTTTTTGAAAAAACTAATTTGAGATTTTGTATTTGTCTATGTTTATACTAATTTTCAGCGTTCTAGCTTTTATGGTTTCTGAGATATAGGGAAAAAAAATAAAAATTCAAAAGTTGATAACCCCTGACTGAAACAAAAATTCAAAATTCCGAGTATAAAAGTTTTGTAGGCCTGTAACTGTTTATATATTCTGAAATTTTAGGCTCTGTAAATTGAGCGGATCAAAAGTTATAAGGGGGGGACGGACACACACACACACACACACACACACACACACACACACACACACACACACACACACAGACATACACACACTCACACAGACACACACAGACACACGAAATGTTCTACTCCGAATTCTGAGTAAATCCGTGTATGGAACATATATGCTGCGAAGCCTCTAAGTTGGTGTTTTTTGACTTCAAAGTTGGAAAAGCCGTGAAAAAAGTAGACCTCTCCATACAATTCTCGCGTATTCTGGCTTGATACATTGTCGATATGTTAAGAGAACAAAGTTCTCCTGAACAAATCGACAGTTGGATTATCAAGTTTTCAGTCACTACACAATAAAACTCGCCACTTGCACAAGGTGCAAGGAAGTGTTTATTATCACTAGTTGCATGTAACACATGAGATCCAACTGTCGATAGCGATAGTATGTATAGTTGAAGAATAAAAATCAAAATATAAACCCATAAATCCAAATTATTGAAAATTTTAACACATGTTGGTATGTATGTCAATATAGGACAGTATGGAGGTCAGTCCTCTTTTCCTACCCGGAATATGAAAACAGCATGATGGTTCTGTAGGTATGTATGTTTGGAGATTAAGTACCTATCAAACTATTAACGTATTAGACCTCTCCATACAATTCTCGCGTATTCTGGCTTGATACATTGTCGATATGTTAGGAGAACAAAGTTCTCCTGAACAAATCGACAGTTGGATAAATAGGTGAAAATTTTAAAAAAGATTGATCGTTCTGCAAATTGTTTATTATGAAGATGAATCGTTTATTATCAGATATTTTAATTGATTGAAAATGCCCTTCCAAAGTGAAACTATTAACTTAATAATAAGAATATATCGTTGTTCTTTGATTGACAACCATCACTGTGGTAATCTATTTATCTTTTTGGGACTACATACATCTTCTATTAATTGTACGAAATTTACTTGAAGCTGACACGGAAGAGATTGCTGATTGTAAGTATATAATATTTTTTATTAAATTTATTATACATACATATAAAAAAAATACAGGAAACGATAAAAGTATATTAATTGAATAAAATAAAATTGGAAATCTGTGTTGCACAACTATGTACATCTAATAATGATATAAGCACACGTTACTCACAAGAGTCTTGAGTAACTATGATCCTTTGTCGAGTATTTTTTTAACAATTAACAGGACACGATATCGAAAAATCCTTCATAATACACAATATCAACTCTCTCTATCTTTCTTTTTGCTAAACACAGCTATATCAATGAAATTATGATCGCGAAATGAGCACGTCCATAGAACAAAGATGAACTTTTGAATCAAACGATTGTCCTGCGGGTGGAAAAAAGGTTATTTGTGACGAAGCCAATAAGACAGGATACGAATTCAACACAGAAAGTGTCAAAGGCAGTGCTTTGCTTTGATCTAAAATTTTAAGGAGGAAAAATAAGAGAATGGTTCATGTCATATAATGACATCTGTTGAGGCAGGATTAAATTAAAAACATAATTCAATATGTATTATTTTAAATAATTAACATATTCATTACATATATCATTACATATATCTTTTTTTTTTTTAGTAAGGCAGCCAGTCCCTATACAGGACTATTTGTGCCAAAGACGTTGATCAATGTGTATATGCAGTCAATAGTACAACTCCAGTGAGTGTGAAAAATAATAAGATAATGTGGGGGATTACAGTATAACTATATTTTTCTGTATGAACTTATGAAGCAGTTTATAAATTTCCGTTGATCCTAAAGATAGAAGGTAATGCATTGATAATGGGAATTGGAATTTTTCCTTCATCGAGTATCGGACATCATCCAATGCTCGATAAATGTCAAATGCATCTCTTATTGGGCAGGAAAAGAAAACATGGTTCTCAGACTCCTCATTACATATATCATTACATAATATTAACATATTCAGTATGTTTATTCTTACATTTTCTTTTTCATTGTATAAAAAAAAAAAACAAAAAAATATATTAATGTAAGAAGATGTGTGTGTACTTGTTCAGGAGGTTAATTTTTTACATACATAGATCTTGGTCATACCTATGATGGTTCTTATTTAAAAAGATCTGAAGTCAATGACAGTCCACGAGTGTGAATATTCCATTCACATTCGTCGATTGTTCTTTTGGACTATGGTGCCGAGATTGCTAATCTAGAGGGCTCCATGAGCCACTTTACGTGCTATGCATTTTTTTCTTGTCGCTCACTTAGCGTTCTGTGAAGGGGCCGTTTACAGTCCCAATATGCAGAGTGGGTGGATGACCAAGATCTCTGTAAAAAATTAACCTACTGGGAATCTAACAATAGTAAGGCACCATAACTACGACAAAAATTCTTAAAGGTTTTTAAATTGTTCATCGAGATCACGAAATCCGCGTGACCAGTGGGACCTTGAAGAGGCCCACTGACAGCAACGAGGAGCTCCGATCTATTAGAGGAGACCATTGGGAGGCACAATACCACATGACATTTTTATTTTGCCTTATTTTTATTTTTTATTGTTTCTCGGGCAACAAAGAAAGATAGGTACTATGTCAAACATATAAGCACCAATTTATTAATTTAAAAAGTTGACATATTTAATGATCGACGAAGTTTTTATTTTGTAGAATTCCATTATAAATGATGTCTAAAATTAAAAGTAGACCACTTTTTGATTCTACATGGATTTTATTATGTGCGTTAAGCTAGTAAATGCCCTAACAAGGCGAAATAAGCCTATCGCCCATAATAAAATCCATGTAGAATCAAAAAGTGGTTTACTTTTAATTATAGATTGACATTATTTACTCTGGAATCTAAATAATTTCTAAAAACATATGTCTATTCAGTAAAAATTTACAGTTTTATGGTATGAAGGCAATGAAAAGTCAAGTCAATAAAACAAGAAGAAAATACAAGTATGTAGATTAATATAACGACGACAATAAAAGATTTTATTGTATTTTAAACCAGAACTTGTGCCATGTATGGATTAGTGACGGCTGTTAACTTATGAAAATATTATTAACACAATAAAGCAGAGCTAAACAGTACCTACCTACCAAATATACGAAAATAAACATAGGTACCTAATATTTTACTTTAACAACGACACTAAACTAAAAATATAACTTTTATGTTTCTTTGTTTTGAGAAACTTTTTAACATCTCAATAGAGACGAAGTTAGAATATTAAAGAAGAACCTGGAATCAAAGCACCTACAGGGCTTACTACTTGTCATCGGCAGGTTTACGTGATTCCTGTATGCGCTTGCGCAACGTTCACCAATTATGCCTTTATGGAGTTCCCTTATCAATACAATTTTTTAAAGTTCTATATATTTGAATAATGTGTAACAATTCACCTGAATAATACGAAATTATACTATTGCCATCTATGAAGTAACGAAGAAACCTTTTATGTAACGCCATTAATTTATTTGTAAACAATGAAAGCAACAGTCCTTAGATGTCACCCCTGAACTGCGCCAGAAATATTATTTCATTTTTTGACTTGTTTACCTTGTTGTACCAATGATGTGTATGTAAATTGAATATATTTTTAATTGCATATACGCAAACATTAGATTTTTTCCAATGAATAAAAATATGCAATTAAAAATATATTCAGTGATTTTAATTTTTTATTTTCAACAGATACGAAGAAGTTGTCTGTGAAAATATATAACTGTTAATAATTAATTAATTCATTCATTCATACCATCACGGCATATCTCACAATGTGGGGTAACCAGCGAAAGGTGTGCGGGTGTGCATTGCCTTATAAAAGGGAGCACAACACATCTGTGTATACCCATACACCAGTCTCGTCTCACCTAAAAAAGCACTACATTCAGAATGTGTGGTGAACCTCATTGCTGAACTATGTAAGATGTTATTTTTGCCCGTTGTATTTTCGATTACCCGGCTCTTACGGGAAACTCGAAAACAATAATAGAAAAGAGTGGAAGCACTATTCTAGGCCGGTGCCTCACAGCTAAATAAGTAATATGCGAGTAAAATCATTTCAATAATGTGTCTTCACATTATAAAGAAATTATCGTTGAACTGGTTTAAGACGAACAATAGTGATCTTAGTTTAGTACGTTTTCACGGTCAAAAGTCAACAGGAGAAATTGGTTTCGCATACCACCATTTTAGTCTCGCATCGTCAAACCGCCGGTATATGTGCACGGCTTGAAAACACTAAAATAAAATACTTACATTAATTTATTATTGAGTATGAACAGAAAAAAGCTTTTCAAACTTTAACTCGTAAATCTGACTCCTTTCATATCAACAACTAACACACTTTTCAAACGACGGACGTGGTAACTATAAAAAAATGTCTTCAAATTAAAAAAAAAGAGTGGTTGTGGCAACTCCTCACAAGTCACTCGACAAATTGATTATTTAAATATTTTATTACGAAAACTTGATAATTCTTTAATGCCATTTTATGAACGTAGTGTGCCTTAAGCAATTTGAACATAAAAATATCAAATTTTAAGTTTACTGAACTTGGAGTCTCATTGAAATATTTGACAGTTAAAAAATAAAGAAGCATATATCAAATGTCACCGTTTGAGTGAAAAACATTGAGATTATTTTATTTCATTTCAACGTTTATCGTTTCTATAAAATGTAAAAAAATATAAGGATTTTTTTTTTCATTTTATATATGAGCAAATATGTAGATCGAACTAGCAGAACAACTAGCAGAATCTACTGGGAACAAAAAGTATTCAAATATTCAACGTACCTATTATTATATTTCGTTTCCTTGGTTACAAGAAGAAGAAGGTGTTTCCATGGTTACACAGAATACAATTTTCAAATAAACCAACCTACTGATAGGGGAATTTATTGTGAATCAAATTCAAATTTATGGAACTTTGGTATAGGTAGGTACCTACCTGATACATTACTTAAATGTTCCATATTTATTCCATACTTATTACAAATAGGTATGTGACATTGTTGATTTTTCATTTTTTTTTTCGTTTCTATAGTTAAAATCAAATACTCTTACTAATATTTTAGAGTGTATTATTTTTTAAGGTAATTATTATTTATTTATTTATTTAATGTTGCTTCTCGGGCAACTAACAGGTAAGTATTATGTCAACTATTTATTTAACACGTACCCAATAACAAGTTGCCACATTCTGGACCTGTGAGACGATATTAAGCGTCTCACAGGTCCAGACTGAAAACACATTTAAAAACTGTGTCTCCACCGGGTATCGAACCCGGGACCTTAGGATCAGCAGTCAGATACCAAACAAACTGAGCCACGAAGGCCGACATTATTATGTAATATAGGTGTATGATTTTTAGTTATTTATTTAATAATTATATAAATTTTTGTTGTTTATATATTCATCTCATAAACGAATTAATAAAAAAAAGTATGAACTTGGGATTCATTCAACGATCCAAGCGGATGGGACAAGCGGAAACTTTAAATACTCTTTTCACACTTAATAACGACATATGAGAACATGGGGGTTATGGCCAACACTTAACTCTTCATAATGCTTAAATTCATTAAAATTATAAAACCATATATTATTTCGCGTGTATGAGACGATGTATGGACGTGAATGAAGCGAGGAATGTATGTCAAGAGAGAGGAGTCTGGCGTTCGGTTCTCTCTGCCTACCCCAAATAGGGAAATGGCGTGATGGTATGGTATGGTATATATTATTTCAACTCCAATATTGCTGAAATTTCTTTCCCAGTCCAATCCTGCTGAAATTTTGTATGCACACTTGCTTTCGATCATGAATACCAAAAAAGTGTGGGATGTGACTAAAACTAAATTATTTCCAACACCTACATATATTTATATTTTAAATCATTTCCCACGGACCGATATTACGGATTTTTTTATACACACTTGCTTCCAATTTCCAATGAAAATTTATAAAAAAATACTATACTCTATGAAAAAAAACTATACTTATATTCAATCTTATTCCAAACCACTTTCCATTACATTATTTGAGACTAAAGGGACAGAAGGGACTGATGGAGGGACTGAAGGGACAGAAGGGACTCTTAAAAAAAACTAACTTTTGTTTGTTAATTTTTATTTATTGTATAAGAATTTTTATTTTCTTAACTCAATTCCTAATTTATCATTAGGAATAAATAGTATAAAAATATATTTAAATAGTTAAAAATTACGAAACGATTTTCTTAATGAATTTTCTCGAGCAACGCCGGGTATAAAAAAACTAGTAAATAATAAATATTTTGAGAACCGCTGTAAAAATGAGAACTGATTGCATTAGTTAGCATTATGGTACCAACAAATGCATTATATTCATGAAACATTAAATTTAATTTGGAAAATGTTTAACGCTCATAAATTCAGTTTAATGTATGTATGTATATACATACCTACCTAATTTAAAATTACGACATATGTAATTATATTTTCTATTAAATATCGATAAAATCAATTTTAATTTTCGCCATTAACAATTTACCATACTTAACACCCTATTATATATAAAATGGATTCACCGTAACGTAATGATTTTTTTAATTAATTAAAATTAATTTAAAATATTTACGGTTCATTATTTGAAACATAAAACACTTATCTTTACAAAAACTCATTCGTGGCTTCGAGACTCAGTTAGTTAAATATCTGACTCCAGAGTCGAAGGTCTGGGTTCGATTTACAACGAAGACTCAGTTTATCATTGTGTTTTCCGTCTGAATTTATGCGACGACTGTTATCATAAGTCTCGTGAATGTGGCAACTTGTTATTTAGCATCTGTCAGTTACTCGAGAACAATATAAAACAAAATAAAACATATATTTTTAGTAACCTTGAAGTATTTTTTACAATGATATTTGTGTTTCAATACAAACGAATATTTTAATAAAACATCACCTATCAAAATTGAGAAAGAAAGAAATAAATAAATAAATAAAATACTTTGAAAACCTGGAGCTTAAATCAGCTTGCTCACCCCAAAAGACACATAGCTCGAACATAAAAAAACCTCTTTATTTAAATGTCAGTACGTTCAAGCACCCAATTATTTTTGGTAGTTTTTATACTTCACCTCAAGTCATTGTGCGTGTGTTTTGATTTAATTTTAATAAATGCATGTGGTCGAGATTTACCAACATGAAAAAAAAATACTCTCAAACAATAAACACCGGTAGCTAGAATAATAAAAATCGCTTAACACTCGTGGGACTATAATGTAAAATTTATTGGGTCCAGAAAAACCCCTAGACATTAATTATGTAAATTTATTTATTCACTATAATACGAAATCCTGTATGATTTTTTTTTGTATTTTTGGACGAAATTAATTTATTTTTTAACTGACTTATTCATTTCTACATAGAGTATTGGGTCGATTGCAAATAATTTAAAATATTTAAAATGCAACAAACACATAAATCAAGCTTCATTTGAAGCTAATTCACTCATCCAGGTAATTTATATATCAAATGATTAGGCATTGAGGTATACTTAGAATAACTCAAGGTTTTGAAACTTTATATTCTAGAATCTATAGGGTTGACAGGAAGTATCGGGATCCTCTTAGAACCTAATAGTCTAATAATATTTCAAAATTAAAATTGATCATTGATTAATTGCAATATATTTTGATCATTTAAATCATTTTAAAATAAAGCATTGAACACAGGCTACCAAAACTCTTTAGAGTGCCTGAGACCAATTTAATAAATTGCATGAGAAAATGTGATGAGTCCATGATTCCTGATGTCTTAAAATAATCATTTTTTTAAATAACGAATATGTCCTTGACACAAGTACATATACATTCTCATACATTCCCTACACTAAGCATAAATGCTTTTGATATAGGTGAACGAAATCGGTCGTGGCAGGATTCGAACTCGCGATCACTGGATTACTAAACCAGCGCGTATCTAATTGATCTATTTCTTTAGAGGAAGTCAATGATCCGAATGCACAGTCCTAGGTAACTAATTACTCCTAACCTCACTGGGTAACTAAATATTACTAACTCCTAACCTCACTGGAGTATTTTGTAGCAATTGCATTGCAGAGACATCACTAACTAAATACTTAATACTACGTCAAAATTAAGGTCGATGGCGTGGCGTTTCACATTATTGCATATGCAGAAAAGAGATGATAGATTTCGATGGGTTTATAATGGACGTTAAAAATGTGTTTTTGTCATAACAACACAAACACATGTAACCAAGCCCGCACTGACAGCTCAATGTCGCGATTTTTATGAAATTTCATCTAATTTTCGGCATCTTGTATAGATCGCTGAATATTCTGGTATTTGATTTGACAAAATTACCAAATACATAGGTATTTGACGAAGTCGCGAAAATCATCATCCATCGAAAACATCTTGTATTTTATTATTAAACCACTTAAGGTTCCTCGCGATCAACCTTACTTTTTGACAGTTTACAAATGTTAGTTTACGTCGTCGCGCATGCGCTAAGTATTTAGACATGTCTCTGCAATGCAATTCTCATACAAAAACTTCGTAAGCATCCTCCAGTTAGGAAGCCACGTGAACTTCAGTAAGCGACTGTGCAATGAAAACATGGTTAGTATTTAGAATTTAGTGTTTAGGTAGGACTCTGCATTCGGACCTATAAGTCGATGAACGCCGTTTAAACACGAGAAAAAATATTAACTAGTCACTTGAGGGTTATCTTTTACAGCACGTCATTTTATTATTAAGTTCAGAGAACGCGTTATGCAAGTCGGTTTGATTTTCTGTTCTGTATAATATTTTCTAGCTGAGGAATATTGTTCATAAATAACCATTCTTGCTCACAATGAACTCTTTGTGGTCAGTCGCTGTACAGAAGTCCTGGACGTAAATCCAGAAGCCTTCAAAACGACGAAGTGAGTTTTGCAAAGTATAGAATAATGATGTGGTTACGGGAACAAAAGATACGCAATTCCACGAAGACCTTTCAAACCCATTCCTCATACCATAGGAATATTTACCATTTGATTGGTATTGAAGCAATAAATGCCCTCGGAGCATCTGATACCTGTGGCCAATCGTTGATATTGGCAGTAAAATTATATGGTTTTGAACGAATAAAGACGATTTCTGTTTAAAATTGGATATTTATTGATGTGATTTGTAACTATTGTAAGAGGTTAATTCACTAATTTTTTACTCTCCACACTGTGGAATAGTGGAGAGTAATGATTTCACAAGTTTTAAGCATATTTTTACATCAATTTCTCAACGGGTATCATGTAGAGAGTGCACACTCTGAGTTTAATCGTGATGTGTTTGCATGTATGGCGTACGGATTATCTTTTTTATGTCCTCTCTACAGCCCAAACTATAATATGTATGTCCGATCGACTTCTTATTATATTCACATTGTCGGCCTTCATGGCTCGATGGGTTGGGTATCTGACTCCTAAGCGAAAGGTCCCGGGTTCGTTTCCCGGTGGAGACACAGTTTTTTTAATTATGTTTTCAGTCTAGATCTGTGAGGCAATAAAGTTTCCAGAATGTGGTAACTTGTTATATTCATAAAAGTTTTACGTCATAATAATTAGGATCTCACTAACATAAAGGCTATCAGTGAGTTTCCCATACAAAAAGGTCAAGTACATATTACATTCCTTAAGTTACAGTATTTATTACAGGAGTTATTTTATTGAAGATGTTATTGTAATATAATATAATAATATAATATAATAAACACTTTCTTGTACCCTGCGCAAATGGCAAGTTTATTGCCGTATGGCAATTTCTTCCAACTAACCAGTGTTCAGCTCAGAGAAGCACTTTTTTCTTTTCTATTTAGACTTTATTGATTATTATTTTGTATTTCTACTTCGAGAGTAAAACCTGAGAAGATTTTGCTGTCTTGTTTCTTTTCTATTTAGATTTTGTTGTTTACTGTTTTATATTACTTATAAAATTTGTAAAAATGTTTTTTTGAATGTCCAAGGAATAACTGAAAAACAGGTTTCGACGTGGTGAACGGCTAAACAATTGCCTTTTCGATGTAAAATAGTGTTTTGATTTTGTCCAACGCAATGTTTTACAAAAGATAAATTAATATTTATGATTCACAGAATCGTTACAAACGTATGTAAATAAATAACGATATGTCTGAAATTTATCTTTACTTTGCAATTCTTACAGAATATAAAATCCACTGGTATACTCTTCGGACAACGAAGTGAACATTTATCGTTGAGTTTTGTACGTTTAGAATTATGAAGTTAATAAATTTGCCTGGGACGGTAACCGCAAATATGTAATTGTAAGAATATTCAGAGAGAAAGTCATTGTATGTACATACATTGGATTATGTAAATTGGTCTGGTCCATTTTATATTATTTGCATGTTGTGGTTGCAAAAAAATATCACAATGTAACATTCATTTACCGAAGCTTGATTTATACATATACCTACATACAAATCACGTTTAAACTTTGGTCATGTAGGAAAGTTTGTTTATTTTAGTCAAATGCCTACAAAAAAATATAAATAATATTTATTTGTTTATATATTAATTAATTAATTAATTAATTTATTTATTTATTTATTTATATATTTATATATTTATTTATTTATTTATTTATTTATTTATTTATTTATTTATTTATTTATTTATTTATTTATTTATTTATTTACTTACTTATTTATTTATTTATTTATTTATTTACTTACTTACTTACTTACTTACTTACTTACTTACTTACTTACTTACTTACTTACTTACTTACTTACTTACTTACATACTTACTTACTTACTTACTTACTTACTTACTTACTTACTTACTTACTTACTTACTTACTTACTTACTTACTTACTTACTTACTTACTTACTTACTTACTTACTTACTTACTTACTTACTTACTTACTTACTTACTTACTTACTTACTTACTTACTTACTTACTTACTTACTTACTTACTTACTTACTTACTTACTTACTTACTTACTTACTTACTTACTTACTTACTTACTTACTTACTTACTTACTTACTTACTTACTTACTTACTTACTTACTTACTTACTTACTTACTTACTTACTTACTTACTTACTTACTTACTTACTTACTTACTTACTTACTTACTTACTTACTTACTTACTTACTTACTTACTTACTTACTTACTTACTTACTTACTTACTTACTTATTTATTTATTTATTTATTTATTTATTTATTTATTTATTTATTTATTTATTTATTTATTTATTTATTTATTTATTTATTTATTTATTTATTTATTTATTTATTTATTTATTTATTTATTTATTTATTTATTTATTTATTTATTTATTTATTTATTTATTTATTTATTTATTTATTTATTTATTTATTTAGTATTGATTTATTTATTTGTTACATCATGTATGATCATAATAAATAAGGAATTAATTCATAATAATAAATAATTTAATTACAATTATATTAATAATTTAATTACAGATGGAGTCGATGGCAGAGCGGTTAGCGCGCTGAGCTAGTAATCCAGTGGTCGCGAGTTCGAATCCTACCTCGACCGATTTCGTTCACCTATAGCACAAGCATTTATGCTTATTTTATGGAACTTAGGAAGATGTTTATGTACTTGTTTAACAAAAGGACATATTCATTTATTTAAAAAAAAATTACCCCTCCTCTCTGAAAGCAATTATTGTCATTTAAATTTGCCTTCACTGTAAGACACCGGCTATGAATGGTGCTTCCACTCATATTCATTATCATCGTTTTCGGGTGTCCCTTAAGAGCCGGGTAGCGAAAATACAACAGGTAAAATAACATCTTCCAGTTCAGAATTATTATTAAGGTTCATTCCCCACCCATTCTGAATTTAGCGACTTTTTTTGTGACATTGGTGTGTGGGGATACACGTATGTGAAGTGCTTTCTTGCACACCCGCGCACCTGTCGCTGGTCACCCCACATTGAGTGATATACATTGTGTGTGTGTGGTATGAAAGATAATTTACCCTCAGAAACAGTTTTTGTTTTTTTTTTAATTTTCAAAGTACGTAACGCAGATTAACGGGGAAGGCAGAGAAAACAACGTATCTTGTCATACATTTCCATTTATGGATCAAGCACATCTGAACCTTATAACGTAAATCAATTTATATTTAAAAAATCGCTTCAAGTCCCTTCAAATTAATAAGTAACATTGTAATACCAACTACAATTAAAAAATATGATTTAAATAACATCAAACGTCACATTATGCGCCCTTATGCACATCCACAATTAAAATGACAATCTTTCCTCCCCTAATTTATGCCATGAAAAGATTCGGCAGATATAGCTCCATAAAAGTCTGGAGAATCTTTTAATTCAACACGACACCCCCACAGACCCCTACATTTTTTCTTCATCCGTTGAGTTTTTTTTTTTCTCGCTTAACAAGCGCCGTAAATATGACTGGTATTCTAGGATGGGGTGGAGTTGGTATGTAAATATAAGGCTGAGAATGATATAAAGGAAAATTAAACCTATCAAAATTATTATCAAAATCTTTATATGCATATAAATACAATGCATCTGTATGCATAATGTACGCAATATAATAACACTCGGGTAAACTTGTAAATATTGGTTAAATATTTGTTTTTTTTTCTAAAGTTGCATTCAGAGAAGAAAAGATGATTAATTTTTATCTTATTTTTCCTCTTTTTCCTGCCCCTTTATTCATTCTGGGCTGTGTTCAGATACAACCCTCGACATCGGGCGTCGGATGTACCTGAAGTTGCAGATTATTGCGTTTTTCGCACCAATCTCACTGAACGCTTTCGATCGGCTTTTCAAACTAACGCAGTATCGGGCGTTTTAAATGTCATATGTCATTTATCATAAATGTCTCGTTTTAGGTTATATTTTCATCGACAGACAACAAAAATTTGGCAGTGAAGTAAATAATGATCTCTGACGGAAGCATGTTTTAAGATATTTATACCTACGTATATGTATAGCATTGTTTAAACTGCGAACGAGTTATTTGATACGACAGCTTTCGTAAAGACCGCTTCTCTATAAGGACGAACAAACAAAAATATGGGTTTATGATATAGATGATCCTGAAGGAAATATGTCTACCAAATAAAATGTAAATTGCAACATAATAGACAATAATTTTACTAGCTCACCTTAGAATGGCTGAGCTAGTAAAATTGTGAGGGGGCTAGTAACAAAAAATGCAAATAAAAGAGATAGACAGCTAAAAAATAAAAAAATAATAATATTTTTTTCAATATTAGGCACTGTCACTTCGTGATAGAACTCCATAATTAATTAAAACTATGAAAAAAAAAATTATATTTAATTTTACGTTCTACTTAAATTTTTCGCAAACGCGACTCCCATTCACCGGTATCGCTCTATGATGAGCATCGTCAGAATGGTGAACAATAATGATGAAGACCATCTATATATAGATTCACAAAGAGGATAACAACAATAGATATGGAAGGGGATAGGATTATGGATAGAAGATATGGATTTTTTTTAATTAAAAAATAATAAAATAAAAAAATGAGAATCTGTTGTGAGGAAGAAGCCATCGCTTTATATTAATCGAAATTAATTAAAATGAGTCAAAAACTCAGAAAAAAAAATTATGTATATGTCAATCAATACACAACAAATCAGATTTTAATACCGTACAAACTCTGCAGACATCGCCTTTTTTATTTCATTTTTGTACACTTTTTTCGCTTTTATTTTAACTCCCTACGAATAATTAATATTACTACGGTTTGTGCGGTATCGTATGATGCCGACCGGTTATAAGCGGTAAACAAAATTGGATTGCGCCATACAACACCGACATTTTTTTTATTGCGATAAAAAAAAACCTACTCTCCCTCCAATTGCGATATCGATAGCCAACCATCTGATAATAATAATAATGTTGCTATCTGATATGGTTTTAATTTGAAGGGTATTTCGTGGGGCCTTTTTTGCATGCGAAATTCTAATGTAGGTATGTAGGTAGGTGCCTACCTAACCACTCAGTCAGGACCGAGAAAAAGTGTCGTAAAAAATCGTCGGGGTGACTGTGACAATGTTATTAAAGTATACAAGGTGTCGTTTGGTGTAATTTCATTTTTTTTGTCCTCCTCGTCTGTATGCGACCCTAATACGGAAACGTAAATACAGTGTCATTTTATAATATATTCAATTAAAGATACGGCATCGTCGGAACGTTCATCTACATACTTTAAAACATTACACACATAAATTGAGATCATTGACATATTCTCAAACAGATTCAGAACCTTCAACCGTTTGATAAAAGCAAGTCAACAATCATTGTGAGATATCTGTTACTGTTACATTGTGAGATATCTGTTACATTGTGAGATACTGTTAGAAAAACTACTGCAAATTGGGATAAAAGGAACAATTCTGAATTGGTTAAAATCATATATATCAAATAGGAAACAATATGTGAAAATAAATAATGTTCTAAGTGATCCAGAGATACTCACTTTCGGGATTCCACAAGGAACAGTACTTGGACCATTACTTTTTATAATATATTTGAACATGATATTCAAACTGCAAATCTCGAGTAAAATTTATTCATATGTATGCTATAATTGTAAGTGGTGACACCTGGGAAATCGTGACCAAACAAGCCAATAGTGATATAAATGTAATTAAAAATTGGTTTGATAAAAATGTTTTATCTTTAAATTCGGAAAAAAACAATATGTGTACTGTTCGCAATAAACTCTTCCTCCATTCCACCTCATATTGATATCAGAATCCATAGTAACATAATATGTAAACAAAATCAGGATGAACATTGTTTAAGTGTAGATTGTAGTATTTTACAGATAAATAAATCAGTGAAATATTTAGGAATTACAATAGACCAAGAGTTAAAGTGGAAAGAACATTTGAACCAACTTGTGAAAAGAGTAAGAAAACTGATTTATATATTTGTGCGACTTCGAAATATACTGCAAGTAAAAATAATAAAGACAGTGTACTATGGTCTTGTACAATCTCTTTTACAATATGGTATTATTGGTTGGGGTGGAACATATAAGACTAACTTAAAATCGCTTAAAATAACACAAAAATTAATCATTAAGGTCATTCTCAAAAAACCTAGAAATTTTCCTACAAAACAATTATTTAATGTATTCCAAGTACCTGACTTAGATAATTTATATAAAAATATTGCCTTACAACAAATACATAAAGATACCTTTGGAAAGCGGGCTGAAAATCTAGTGAGTACACAGAGACGGCATCTCATAGGAAATATGATGATACCGAAATGTAATAAGACGTATGCCCAACATCACTATAAATACCTGGGTATACAATATTTTAATAAACTACCTGCCATTATTAAAAAAACACAAAAATTTTATGACTTTAAAAGAAAAATCAAATCTTTAAAATAACAATAAATTTTTATCTATTTCTTTTTCATATTCACTATGTGTATATGTATGTATGTGTATGTATGTATGTGTATGTGTGTGTATACGTGTGTATGTTTGTATGTGTATGTATGTGTGTGTATGTATATGTATGTATGTGTGTATATGTATGTATGTGTGTATATGTATGTATGTGTGTGTATGTATATATGTATATATGTGTATGTATATAAATGTATATGTACGTGTATGTATGTGTATGTGTGTATGTGTGTGTATAAGTATGCGTATATTATATGTGTGTATGTTGTATAAATGTATGTGTTTGTATGTGTATGTATGTGTGTGTGTATATGTATGTATGTGTGTATATGTATGTATGTGTGTGTATATGTATGTATGTGTGTATGTATATATGTATATATGTGTATGTATATAAATGTATATGTACGTGTATGTATGTGTATATGTGCACATATGTGTGTGTGTATGTATGTGTATGTGTGTGTATAAGTATGCGTATATTATATGTGTGTATGTTGTATAAATGTATGTGTGTGTATGTGTATATATGTGTATGTGTATACGTATATGTGTATTTGTATATATGATTTTTTTTTCTCCTTTTTAGATAAATTTTGGTTTGTATTCTATATTCACTAAAAAAAAAAACTTTAATCATCTGTATGTATTAGCTGTAAGTTGAACTTGATTTATAATTTATTAAATGATTCTATTATTATTAGTAAAATATATGTAAAATGTAGATATGTTATTTGCTCCTGTCCCAAGCACAAGTTTCTAACTTTATTGGGATAGTGCCTATTGAAAAAAAAAACTGTATTAATAATTTAAACTGTTTTAATTTAAATCTTCCCTTCTACATTATGTACATAGTAGATTGTTTCTTAATAATGTTTTTTTGAAGCATGTTTTCAACAATACACTATGTACACTGTGAATGCTATAGTTGCTTAAAGTTTATGTTGATATATCACATATATAAAAAAAAATACTTGGTTTTAGTTCAATTGGAATTTATTTGATTATCGACGCGTTTCGTGCAAGGCACATTGTCAGAATTTTTTATATTTGTGATATATCTACATGGAGTTCTATCAAGAATTGGCGATCGACAAACCAAACATAGCTTATAGTTTAATTTTTATTCATAAAGGCTAATTCAACCAATCATGATTTACTTATATACATATATTAGAACTACTTGTTATTGGAGCATTGTAACTATTATGCTGATTCTAACTGTCTATATGTTTTAAATGTGTATTCCTATATACATTATTTATGTATATCTAACTTCCATTCACCACAATACCCGAAAAATATCGGCGTTTTCCTGTCATATCACAGCCCGTTTTTAAGTACTGCTTTCCCTATGCGCTAGGGCAGGACACGTAGCCAGAAGCTCAGACTATAAGTGAAAAAGACAGTGCAGACTTCGTAAGACAAAGATGTGTGTGGGGTGACAATAAATGAGGTGGAGGGATGATACCAAACAGTATGCTGGGACATGGAGGCGAACGGACGAGGCCTTCGTCGGAGGGAAGGGCAGAGGAAGAATAAGAAGAAGAAGCAGCTAGAGTATGGGATAGCTTAAGTGGTAATGACGGTGAAATTGTCTCGATTTGTACGAAAATCCAAGAAAAAACTAAATAAATTAAAGGTACATTGTTTTTTACCCTACTTGTTAAGGAATTGATGTATAAAATACAGTTTCTCTTGAGATGTAGTTTTATATATTATAAACTGTGCCGACCGCCATGGCACAGTTGGTTAGCCGTTTGACTTCTGTGCGGGCGTCCTGGGTTCGATCCCCTGCAGCAGAGGAAATATTTAAATTCATCATTTTTACCGAGTTTTTACTGGGCCTGAAACATTGGTTCGTTGGAAGAAATTGCCATATGGCAATAAAGTCGCCACTTACGCAGGGTGCAAGGAAGTGTTTCTTATTAGATTTCGCATAGATGATCAAAAATCGACCATATATTAATTATTTTTTCGACTATATATTAATTAATATTCGACCATATATTATATTATTTTTTTATTTTTTATTACTTACATAATTCAACTACACACAAACAACACTAGGTAAAATATTACAATGGCTAGGCTTAATATATGTCAATTACTTGTGGCAAATCAATTCATATAATTAATAACATACTGGGATGTGAATGTGTAGTGGGTGAAAATGTGTAATGAAGTGTGTAAAATGTGTCTTACTATACTGATTTTAAATTGAACAGTGAGTTTTTGTATTGGTAAGGCGAGTTATGAAAAATATCTAGTTGAAGGGTACTTTGATGCTTATTGTAAGTGGTGAGGATTCTGTTTATTGGTGAGTTTAGAGATGAGTTAGTTCTATAGCAATAATTATGGAAGAGTGACGTGTGTCTCGTACGTCGATATATTAATTATTTTTTTTAAAGTTTCAAAAGCCATTGAACCTGATCTATGATTTAAAAGATCATGTATTCATCAAGGGGTACATTTTTTTCACACATTGCAAAGTGTAATTGTTTAAGGACCTGCCTTTTTATATTGTTTCACAGTAGATTATGTATTTTTCATTAACATGTATTTGATTGTATCTTTATTTGTTTTATAAAAAACTGCCTGTTTAACATTGGCAGTATGAATGTACCTACCTAAATAATTTATCGTTTGACGTGAATTTTTTGATGTAGTATAATCCAACTGCCGATTCGTTCATGAGAATTCAATTCTCTTAATGAATCGACATTATTAAGCCAAGATGCGTGTACGAAGGAAAATTTTGTATGGTGTAGTGGACTTTTTGCATGCTAATAACACCAACTAGAGGCCTCGCAGCATATATGTTCCCATACATGGATTTACTCAGAATTCGGAGTAGAACATTTTATGTAAGTTTTGTGTGTGTGTCTGTGTGTGTGTGTGTGTGTGTGTGTGTGTGTGTGTGTGTGGTGTGTGTGTGGTGTGTGTGGGTGTGTGTGTGTCCCCCTTATAACTTTTGATTCGCTCAATTTACTGAGCCCAAATTTTCAGAATATATAAATAGTTATAGGCCTACAAAACTTTTACACTCAGAATTGTGAATTTTTGTTTCAGTCAGGGGTTATCAACTTTTGAAATTTTGGTTTATTTTTCGATATATCTCAGAAACCATAAAAGCTCGAACGCTGAAAATTGGTATAAATATATACAAATACAAAATCTCAAATGAATTTTTTAAAAAAAATTCCAGGGTTTCTCAAACATTTTTTATTAAGAAAAATATTTTTTTTATGATAAATTTATGAGTTTAACTGCCTATATTTCCAAACATTTTCAAAATATCGAAAAAAGCCGAAACACCCCAACTAGATAATTTAATTTCATATAAAAAATATTAACATTGTATTTGTACATCTCAAATTTTTTTTAACAATTTTTATAAAAATTGAATTTAGTGACGACATCGCTTCATACAATTTATATGGAAGTCGCCTATACACAATATGTAAGAAGACTTAATAGTTTGATAGGATTTTAATATCCAAACATATGTACATGCAGAACCATCATGCTGTTTTCATATTCCGGGAAGGAAAAGAGGACTGACCTCCATACTGTCCTATCTTGACAAACATACCAACATGTGTTAAAATTTTCAATAATTTGGATTTATGGGTTTATAGTTTGATTTTTATTCTTCAACTATACATACTATCGCTATCGACAGTTGGATCTCATGTGTTACATGCAACTAGTATTATTTGTATGACATATTTTTTCTATATTTTAGCTTTCTGAGCCCCTTGTTTGTAATATGAACTTTGACTATGCCTCCTCTATGTGCGCGCAGCTTACTGGCGAAGTTTTAGATTGACGTATTAATATATATTTATTTTGTTTATTTATTTATTTAACATAATAATTTTTATAATAACAAATCAAGATACAAATCACAGGTAATAATATTCTTACAAATATACTTCGCAGTGCCTCATCAAAAAGATTGCATTTGTGCTTGATGAGGGAAATCACTTATAAAAAAAATAAAAAAACGTCAATACAAGCAATTAAATAAAGTCAACTTAGAGTAATTAAATCAAATCTACATGAATAAAAAATCAAATAAACATTAAAAAAGTTTGAAAATATAATGAAAATGAGAAATATACAAATGAGAAAACATATCTAAATAACATATTCAAATAAAACAAAAGGAAATACATGAAAATATTTGAAAAATTAGCAATATAGACGATTCAAACATACCAAAATACACATTCAAAAATAAAAAAAAAGAAAATACTGACATTTGAAACAAATCAAACAACAAAATTGAAAACTTATATTTTAGAAGTTAGAAGTTAAGTGCAATTTTAATTTTTGTTTAATTTTTTTAAATTCTTTTATCTGCGTTAATTCATTTGGGAGGCAATTGAAACATTTTATTTCCAAATATATGTAGTTGTTTTGTAACAGACCTGTATTACATCATTTGGGTATTTTAAAATCATTTTGGAATCGCAGAGACTTATTTTTTTCAATTTTTTGTAGAATATTATCTTTGAAAATTTGCAAAATATACACTTCTTTATAAATATTATCTACTTTGGGTACTTTGAAAATGTCAAATAGTGCGTGTTTTCTTAAGTATAACCATTATGATTAATTTTTGTACAACTCTAACTTGGTTTAAATTATTGTCATATGCTCCTCCCCAACCAATGATTCCATAAATTAGCAAAGAATGAACCATCGCATAATATATATTTTTAACTATTTCTTAATAAATGGTATGATAACGTACAATTAATATAATATATCACTGTCTATTTAGAAAGTTTTCTTGGCAAAAACACTTAGTATAAGAAAGAGATGGTGTTTACTCTGTGCCTCGTAGATACGTTATACAATATTGAAACAAAGCCTTCCAATATTGCAGGACCATCCTGAATGAATTGAACATCCTTCCATGTGACCAACCAGAACAATGTTGTGTTTGCCGAGAAGAACAGAACAAACACGAGTTTGGTCCCAATAATCCTTTTATTTTCACAAGATTTTCTCTGAGGAGTGTGCCTCTAATTTTGTCCAATTTCACTCCCCATTAGTACCCACCATGATGACCAATATTTCTCACACTCAATAAATATGTACCTACCTACCTATATTTAATCCTTTTATACCCACTGTAGTAAAATGTATCGATTTTTGACGAAAATTATAAATATGTTTTATTATATTGAATGAAAATAGTATTGTTTTAATCATTCTATAGTTTATTATGATTGATATTATTATGTTTGTTTAAATTTACTTTTATTTTAAAATTTCAAGTTCAATCATTGTATACTTGTTGTTTTTTTATATGGCTTTCAAGCCGTAAATGTAAAATGAATAAAACGTTTTAAAATAATTTTTTAAACTACTCTCATTTTTTGACGGTCATTTGTTTTATATAAAATTGATAGTTGGCATTAACTTCAAACTGTGTCTTTATTTCAAAATCACAGGCATCACTATTATATAATATAAAATCTAGTAATAATTATCACCTATTCAAAGACTACATATCTACATTGATTTAGCAATGAGTTTGTCTTTAATTGATATCCTTTTTAACGTCTCAACAGAGACGATGTTGGAATATTATAGAAGAACCGGGAACTCAAGGCACCTACAGGGCTTACTACCTGTCATCGGCTGGTTTACGTGATCAGTTTATGCACTTGCGCAAAGTTCACCAGTTATGCCTTCTTATTGAGTTCCGTTATCATCACCTGCAAATAGGACATTATTAAACAATGAGAACCGAGTGCCATATTCCTCTAATTTCGCACACATTTTTGGCTTCCTATGCATGAATAATGCGTCGTCTCATACATGCTCGTCAATTTTTCAAGCTGCTTATGTTTCCTTCTTTCAAATTATCATTCATATGGTCACCCCTTCCTTTTCTGAGGCGGCCCCTACTATTCACACCCATTTTTTTAGTCAACCGTTCATAGTTCATTCTTTAAATATGTCCAAACCACTTCAAGGCATTCGCTTTCAATTTACATTTATGTAATATCCCCTTATATCCTCATTTTTTATTCCATCATATATCGTTCTATTACATAGTATTCTTACCGTGTCCTTGTTTTGCTGGCATTGAAGTTTACCGTGTCCATGTTTTACTCGCATACGTCAAAGTAGTCACTACAATTGCATTGTGTACGGAAATTTTGGCTTCCTTTAAGATTCTTGTATTGGACATTACTGGTCTGAGTGCTCCGTTTATTCTATTACCTGCCATAACTCTTCTTTCAATATCGTTCTAATACATAATCTTCTTAGTGATCTCGTTTCTACAGAATTTATTCTACTTTCATGCGTCTTTTGCCATAAAAAAAAATTATGACAGGTTCAAATGACAGGTGAGTATATATAGAACGATGAATGAATGTGAGTGAATCGCTGAATTTATGCAAAGATAATTGTTTGTCGCTCGGTTCTCTCTGCCTACCCAAATAAGGACATGGTGTAATGGTATGAATATAAACGTCATTTTACTCTCCACTTCTATGGAAAAGTAGCATGATATGGTAAGATAATTTATAAACATATTTTTTACATTTATTTCTCAAGAAGTATCATGGAGTAAGATTAATTCATACTATAAGTTTCATCGTGATTTGTATGCTGTACAATAAAAATTTGATTCCTCTGTATAGATTATTTTATTTTATATCATTTTATAGAGTATAAACAGTTATATCTGAAATAAATAAGCACAAATGAGTTACCAGCATATGGACCAGTGAAGACTCTCGATATTATCGATTTTTTAATTATTTTCATATTTAAAGAATAAAAAAGAAATCAATTATTAAATTAATTAACAAATAACTAAATCAATTAATAAATAAACATAAATTGAATAAACAAATAAATAACAAACAAGTGGTAGAGCTAAGCCAGATACGAAAAAGAAAAAAAGAAAAAAGAAATAACAAACATAAAAAATATGAGTATAAATGGAGATTATAAACCGAACGCCACTAACAAATGATTCCAGTAATTCACGTACACTTCTCCTAAATTTCCATAAATATCGTTTTATTTCGTCTCTATGATATCTACGTCAAAATGCTCTCACGCTCCGGAAAATCGAGTTTTTCAATGTTTGTTTTAAGAATCTCACATTAGAAATATATTTTTCCGATATCTGTATCAATTTTTGTTATTCATAGCCCAAAATGAGTCCAATATATCCGATATCTCAGGATCTCAGATAAACAGCGCACAAAACAAACAGAATTCATCTAATATTGTACTGGGTTCGTGTCCAGAACAAACAATTGCACGTGCCGATGTATAATGGTCAGTTTAGAAGGCTTGTTCATATATGCTTCGCGCTCCACCCCATACATTGTTACCGGACATAGTGGACACACCATAGATAAGTTATGTCACACGCCAATAGAGATTTCACGGATGGTATAATATGTATATACCATAGATTGACGTCAAATGCATGTGATACCTAGTTCCAATTAGACCATAGAAAAATAGCCAGCATAATATCTTGGTGTAACTACTTACACGAGATAAAAACTTACTTTTTTTTTTATATAAAAAATGAATATGTCCTTGTTAAACAAGTACATGTACATCTTCCTACGTTCCCTAAACTAAGCATAAATGCTTGTAGGTAGAAATTATTGATTGACGTTTCACGTTTCTCGTGAATCATTTTTTAATGACTGTTTTTTGATATTTCCTTTCTTATTTATTAATTTATTTAAAGGACAAATACAGTCTAAAATAACAGAAAAAATACGCTGAAATGAAAAAAGACAGACTTATTACTTTTGTCCTCAATTGATGTACATTAAATAATCATAGAAGTATGCACCTACAGTACACCAAAAAATAAATTTAAATATACTTAAAATTATCACATATTCATGTTTCAAACATTTGCCTATGACGGGAAAGGAAGGGAAGGAAAAAGGAAAGGAGAAGGACTTAATTTATTACTGCTGTGATAAATAACAGAATCTGCTAGATAAAAACAAAAATTAAAAGAAGTATACAAATGATTTTTTTTACAATATACAGGTTTACGCCGCTATGCATCTACATATATAAAGAATTCTTTTAGCAATCGTGAAATTGAAATTATTAAAATCTCAATGATTCTTGGTGGTCATTGAGACTATGAATGACTCCTGCATTCAATAACTGTGCATTTAATAAAAAGTCATTTGTATAGCGCTGTTTAATGATTCGAGATCATACCAAGGGCGCATATATGTAGTATGGCGTCGTATCGATATTCAAGTATGTGCTATCAGAAAGACATCTTAAGGGGGCGACTGCTGCCAACGTACGTATTTTTTCAATTTTATATTGCATCATTACTACATAGCAAATCATTTTGAAAAAAAAAACTTAGTTTATTTGGATATTAATAAACAAATATATACCTTAACTTTTTTATTATGACTGTTCTGAGTGTATTTTTGTAGAAAAATAATAAGCATACTCCGATTTTTGACATTTATATTATATTTCTAAAAAACTTTAAGGTAAAGAGCAATATATATTTTTTAAAATTGAATAAGACAGTAATATCTGGAAAAATATGTCGTGACGTTGCCTTAATGCATAAGGTTAAGTAAATATACCAAAAAAACTTTTATTTCGCAATGGCGCTGAATGGAAAATAAATATTCTTTTAGGTTTCTTTAATAAACCTGAAACATTAATGCCTGAAACATTAATGCAACGTCATGACCAGAATGTTTTTCCAGATATTTTAATTTAAAAAAGAAATATATTGCTCTACGCCTTATAGTTTATTAAAAATATAAGATAAACGTTGAAAATCGGGGTATGCCATTATTTTTCTACAAGAATTTATACAGAACATTATCAAAAAATTGAGGTATATTTTTCTTTATTAATACCCAAACTATCTAAATTATTTCTTTCTAAACGATTTGATTAGAAATATTGATATTATATCAAAATGAAAAATAGGTACGTTGGCAGCAGTCGACCCCTTGAATTAAGATCATCTGGATCACAGTGTATATTATGGATTAAAGGTATTTGAACAACTCTGGTTTGAATTAGTTTATATTGATACTGCCAGTATCCTAGCTACCGATTCTTCCTTAGAACAATCGACAACATAATTATACTTTCTACCACCTAATATCTACTTGAGTGAGTGCCTACTTAACTGTGGTAACAACAATTTGACAATATGACGATTAATACATTAGGTGCACTTTATTGGTGGAAGAATTATTGTGTCTAATGAATAGTGTATGTATGTATTAACAACGGCACACTCCTCCAACCAACACTCGAATCCTATTTGCGGTGGTCGTGTGGCACTATGAAACATCACTCGGCTTTTGTGGGATGACCCGTTGTCCATAGTGTGTCATTTGTCTAGTGCGACCACGGAATACACGGACATCAAAACCTTATATCGAGTAAATTATAGACCTTTCATCAATTTGGTTGTATTCCTTATGAAAAAAATGTACATAATATTATTTATTTTATTTCATAAATAGCTATTTTAGTCCTAGTAAGACATTATTATAACTAGATTCGGTTTTATTTTATTAATTCGCTTTGACCAAAAAAATAAACATGGGTGCAAGAGATGGAGTGAATAGCAGAATGATATTTTGAAAGAAACATAAAAAGTTTGAACAATCGACGAGCATGTATGAGACGATCCATGGGTGTAAAATAAGCCAGAAATATGTGCAAAAATAGAGAAGTATGGCGCTCCGTTCTCTCTGCTTACCCCGTAAGGGACATGGCGTGATGGTATGTACAATGTACATATGTAATTCACTTTGGCAAAAGAGCAGGTTTGCTTGAAATCACTTCTTTTTAATAATCAATATTTCCTTGTGAAAAGTACATAATCGTGCATTTTTTTTTTCAAAATTATACTTGATAATTAATAATTAGTTTTTTCGACATTCATTGATTTTTATATTATGTTACATTTATAGAGATCTTAATCTCAAAGCACGTCTATTTTTTCTTAGTAATCTCAATATGGGAAAGAATGTAATTTCACATATATGTATATCAACTTTATATTTATTTATTTATTTATTTATTTAATATTGCTTCTCGGGCAACTAACAGGTACTATGTCAAATATTAATTTAACACGCACCCAATAACAAGTTGCCACATTCTGGAGACTTACGATATTAATCGTCTCATAGATCCAGACTGAAAACACAATTAAAAACTGTGTCTCCGCCGGGAATCGAACCCGGGACCTTTGGCTCAGCAGTCAGATATCTAACCAATTGAGCCACGAAGGCCGTATATATAGACCAAAAATGTAAATGTGTGATGTGTCGTTGTTTTTCTATTATTAAATAAATGAATCCTCATTCCCTAAATTAAGCATCATATTTGATAACCATAAATTCGTTTACATATTCAATTATTTCTTCTTCTTCTTCTTTACCGCTCTTTTTCCTTTTTTTTTATGACTTGTACTGCGAGGTGTCCTTTCATCTCCTGGGATTGACGAATTAATTCAATTATTTAAAAGAAAAAAAAAACATTTATGAATGATTCTGGTTTTGAAACATTTTTTCTTAATTTGCTTTGTAAGAAATATAAGAATACATAAAAATTAAATTGCACGTATTTTTTTTTCATATTTATTGATATGACAATTATTGACACATCTAATGCACTTTGTAATAGACCCTCATACGTGTGTTCTTTGTTACCAGTATCCAGGTAGCTTTTATCCATTATGGCTGTACAAAACTGAGATGATCATTATTGATGACAAATTGTTATTATTATTATTATTGACCACGTGACCGTACGACGTTTCGGACGTTCACACGCCCCCTCTTCAGGGTCGCACACAATTGGTTTAACTGACCAAAGGACGAGTAGGAGGCTGTTTGACAAGGACGAACAATGGCGGATACCACGTCTGCAGATGTACCTATTCAGTATAAAGTTATTGTTATAATTGTTATCTTGTTTGCGATGGTCAGTGATAATTTATTTGCGAGGCCATTCATGGACTATTTGTTATTCACACCCTTGCTTCTAGTTGTTAAATCAATCGATAGTACCTAATTTTGAAAATCGTTTTCACTGAGACTGTGACTATTAAAAATAATCTTACTAACTCTTCTTCTTCTTTGTGTAGCAGATAATTTGATCTGTAATTCAAAAACTATGTCTCCTAAGATGACGAAGTCCAAATATTCTTTCATCTCTTGGGTAGAGTTTGGTCTTCCGAGTAGACGGCGATCAGAATGGATTTCATTTGCTGCTATATACCCAAGTCTATCACTGTCCATTCGGCTACGTGGTCCCTCCAATGTCTTCTCCTGGTTCTACTCCTCTATTCCGCATGTTTTTCTTATTTCAACATTGCGAACACGATCTCGGAGAGTTTTCCTAGTATTGACCTTAGAACCTTTATTTCCGTTGTCCTTGGGACTCTTGGGAGCACCATGGTTCGTACAGTGTCTGCTCATGTTTCCACAGCTTACGTCATGATCGGTCGCACGCATGTCTTATATATTCTGACCTTGCTGTCAATATGCAAGTGTTTATTTTTCCTGACCATATTTTTTAGACATTGACTCATTTTATAGAATCGATACTCCCTGTGATCAAAATGACCTCATAATTTAAGATGTCTTCCTTATAGCACTTTTCTTTTGATGTACTCTCTACATATTCTACATGATACCCGTTGAGAAATTGATGTAAAAAATACGCTTAAAAATTGTGAAATCAAGACTTTCCACTATTCCATAGTGTGAAGAGTAAAAATACATAATATATACATGTATGAGACAAAGCATAAGTCGTTCATAAACATATTATATTCATTGAACTAATACTAACCTCAATACCGCCAGAAATGTTCAATGTTAATGTATTAATAAAATGAAATGATTCAGAGAGTTCTCATGGACATTACATATTTGGACTGAACTGTTAATAAAACTTTATTATGATCCTGAGAAAGAGTAAACCTAACGGTATATAGGTATGAATATTAAATAACAAAAGATCCATTTTGAAAGTAGGGTTTTCAAAATATATATATATATATATATATATATATTTCTTCTTCAACGGCTCTACAGTCCAGATATCCCCTTGGCCCCCAGCGATTTCCTCCCGTCACTTGCTGTGACGGGTCTCTTGTAATATCGTCCTGTCATCGCAGCTTCGGTCTCCCGACCAATTTTTTGCTTCATGGTTGCCCCTCTAAGACTCTATTTGGTACTCGTGATTTTGGCATTCTCTGAACATATTACCCAGCCATCTCAACCTGCTTAGGAGGATACCATTCAACTCATCGTTGAATCGTATCCTCCATAATTGTCCTTCATTCACGAGTCCCATCAGGATTTTACGCAGCACTGTTCTTTCAAAGATGTCCAGCATCTTCGCAGACTTTCCATGCATTAAACCCATGTGTTACTTAAGTCCTGGCGACTCTTTTCTGCAGAGTAAATTCACTTTATATGGACACTTCTAGACCTGGGCACTGGTAATAGAGAGAAGAAAGCATTGATATATTTATTTATTCATCTTTTGTCGGCCTTCGTGTCTCAGTTGGCTAGGTATGTGACTGCTGATCCAAAGGTCCCGGGTTCGATTCCCGGTGGAGACACAGTTTTTAATTGTGTTTTTAGTCTGGATCTGTGAGACGATTTACATTTAACGGTGCGTGTTAAATTAACATTTAATATAGTACCTGTTAGTTGCCCGATAAGTAATAAATAATTGTATTTTATTCAATTAGATTTTATTCAATTTGTATTTTATTCAATTAGAATATTCTTTACATAGTCTTGCGAGTGAGCTTCAAACGAAGAACTGAGAAAATATGTGTTATTTATTTATTTATTTATTTGGCAAAGAGAATGCCATGCCTTTACAGGGAAACCTAAACTGGCATGGCATGAAAAAGAATAACAAACATAATCACAAAATAATACATAATCACAATTTAAAAAATACAATTTATGCAATATATAATAAAATTTAAAAATAAAACATTATAAAATTCAGAAATTTGTTTTTACTGATATTGAAGACGTCAACATTGAGACGGCTTTGTGTATTGGAGACTTGGCTAGTAAATTTGTCCGTCTGTATGGCTGCAGAAACAACGCGTGATTTCTTCCTATGATGTAATTAATAGGAGCATGTAGAATTATATACTAACCCATTTACTAGTTGGAAAAAGTATTTCAATAGGTTATGGGATCGTTCTTTTGACACAGTTCTTGTTGAAGTCTTGAATGCACGAGCCAAGAAAGATTGAACGAAATAAATATCCTCAAAAATATTTCATTAACGTTGGCAACCCTAATATTGCAGAATTGGTAATAACGTGCTAAACTTATTTCTCGTCTTGAAAAAGTACCGAATCATACACGGACATGTCCCAACTTGCGCCCGCTCGATACCTACTGAAAACCAAACATGTCCAAACGCAAAAATACATATTATAATACTATTTTACTGCCTCATTTTATAATATTATTAATTTATTGATCATTCAAAGCTGTGCGGCCGTGTCGAAACAGCGGTGCTTTGTCAGAGTTTTGAGACATCATGTGTCATCATTGACGAAGAAAATAATTCAGACCATTTCAACACATCTTCAGATGCTGTAAGAATATTATATTCGTCCTAGCTCGTCCGAACGAACCAAACGCATGTATGTAGCTTCTTTTACGATTTACGTTATTATTTCTGGCGAGTAAAATAATAACTAGTTGCATGTAACACATGAGATCCAACTGTCGATAGCGATAGTATGTATAGTTGAAGAATATGTACCAAACTATAAACCCATAGATACAAATTATTGAATATTTTCAGATATTTTGTTTTCTATACAACATATGTAGGTATGTATGTCAAGATAGGATAGTATGGAGGAAGATCCTTTTTCCTACCCAGAATATGCAAATTGCATGATGGTATGTATGTATGTTTGGAGATGAAGTAACAAACTATTAAGTCTTCTTACATATTGTGTATAGGCGACTGCCATACAAAATGTATGAAGCGATATCGTCACTAAATTCAATTTTTAAAAAAATTGTTAAAAAAAAATTGAGATCTTCTACTACAATGTTAATATTTTTTATAGAAAATTAAATTATCTAGTTGGGGTGTTTCGGCTTTTTTCGATAATTGTAAAAGTTTTGGAAATATAGGCAGTTAAACTCATAAATTTATCATAAAAAAAATATTTTTCTTAATAAAAAATGTTTGAGAAACCCTGGAATTTTTTTGAAAAAACTGATTTGAGATTTTGTATTTGTCTATGTTTGTATCAATTTTCAGCATTCTAGCGTTTTTGGTTTCTGAGATATATGGAAAAATAAAATAAAAATTCAAAAGTTGATAACCCCTGACTGAAACAAAAATTCAAAATTCCGAGTATAAAAGTTTTGTAGGCCTGTAACTGTTTATATATTCTGAAATTTTAGGCTCTGTAAATTGAGCGGATCAAAAGTTATAAGGGGGGGACGGACACACAGACACACACACACACAGACACACACACACAGACACACGAAATGTTCTACTCCGAATTCTGAGTAAATCCGTGTATGGAACATATATGCTGCGAAGCCTCTAAGTTGGTGTTTTTTGACTTCAAAGTTGGAAAAGCCATGAAAAAAGTAGACCTCTCCATACAATTCTCGCGTATTCTGGCTTGATACATTGTCGATATGTTAAGAGAACAAAGTTCTCCTGAACAAATCGACAGTTGGATAACGACTTGTCAAAGAGTCATTTTGATTTTGAAGATGTATGCCTAAAACTAATTGTTTCTTTAACATTATTTTTTAGTTTGTACGCGTCCACTGCAACCGATCTGTCGGCCGATGTCGGGTCGCGTAATTATCGTGTTGATTAGGAGACAAGTACTGCCTCGAATTACGCACTATTGCGCTAATTATTATTGCGCTAATGCACTTATAAACTCGTGTTGAATTCAAAGCAATTAATTATTGAATATGGAATATATATAGCCATGAAGTTCGCGCGCTATTTCATTTCGCTCGCATTTCGTCTGTCACTGTCGCATTTGTATTTTGTTCACAGATTATATGGTAATAATCAGTAATTTTGTTTGTCTTTAAGTAGTATGGAACTTAAAATTGGTAGGTATTTTGGACAATTTTAAAATGGTAAATTGCGAAGGAGACAAGGATAATTACCAATGTAAAATTCGATGCTCTATAGGTATCTTGTGAAGGTAATTACGACGCAAAGTGTGATTATTTCATTGAAAAATTCATGAGTAGGTACCAATCTTTTTTGATTGAAAACAACTTGCAATAGTCCAATAAGTAATCGGCAAACTAGAGATAAATCAAAACTTTTACAAAACAAAACTTTTATGCTCTGATTTTTTTGAATTTTCGTTTCATTCAGGGGTTATCAACTTTTGAATTTTTCTTTATTTTTCCATATATCTCAGAAACCATAAAAGTTAAAACGCTGAAAATTGGTATAAATATAGACAAATACAAAATTACTAATTTTTTTTTCAAAAAAATTCCAGAGTTTCTCAAACATTTTTTTTGTAATATATGAAGAACATTTTTTTTTATGATAAATGTTGTGTGTTTAACTGCCTATTATTCCAAAGTAATTTAAAATATCGAAAAAAACCGAATCACTCCAATTATTATTTTATACAATTATTTTCTATAAAAAATATGAACATTGTAGTAGTAGGCACATCTCAAACTTTATTTTATAAAATTTTATAAAAAAATAATTTAGTGACGATATTGTTTCATACAATATGTAAGGCAGTATACACTACACAATATCTCACTCAATGCTGTTTTCATATTCTGGGTAGGAAAAACAGATTGACCTCTATACTATCCTATCCTATCCTGACATACATACCTACATGTTTTATATAGAAAACAAAATATCTTAAAATATTTATTAATAAGTGTTTAAATTTTGTACGTATTCTTCCAGTATACATACTATCGCCATCGACAGTTGGATCTCATGTGTTACATACAACTAGTAGAAAAAATAAATTATCGGTTAATAAGTTTCACACTCAGTTATAATGGTACATAAGATCTAATACAATTTGACAAGCACATCGCATTACAAACAAAAGAACGCATCGCCCGGTGAATACGTTTTGCCCACTATAACCCTTCAAGTACGGTTGAGCAAATGCCTCACATGTCATCAGTTTGGACATGACACGCGACCTTAAGGTACCCCAAGGTACCCTCAATATATATCCACAAAACTATTTATACTAATTGTTTGTTTCAATAATATGATTCATTACATTGGGAAATAGGTACATTATATGTATTTAATCCCAGTAATTTGAAAATAAAAAAAAAAATCTAATTGATTATAAATCACTTTATTTTAACCACAAATGAGATATTTGATTCGGTAAGATTCGAGCAACCGCTTTTTCGTCATCTCGATACATTATATAGTAATTTATTTTATTTATTTATTTATAAAAATCTAACAAGTTATTGAGTACAATTAAAATGAATTAATTGTAGATAATTAAATTAAATCCATCCTAGTATTCAGAACACAAAGCGTTTCGTGGCTCATTTGGATAGGTGTCTGACTACTGATCCAAAGGTCCCGGCTTCGATTCCCGGTGGAAACACAGCTTTTAATTATACATTCAGTCTTGATCTGTAAGACGGCTTATATCGCAAGTCTCCAGAATATGGCAACTTGTTATCGGGTGCGTGTAAAATTAATATTTGACATTACCTGTTAGTTGCTTGAGATGTAAATTATTTAGTAAATTAAGTTCTGTATTTTATGTAAATATATAATATTCGATCTTATCTTGAACCAATCCTTTCTTTTATACATACCTACCATCACGCCATGTCCCTCACAGGGTAGGCATAGAGATAAGAACGCCACATGTTTGTATCTTGACAAACATTCATCACCTCGTCAACATGCATGTTCGTCTGTTGTTCACGCTTCTTTCATTTCCGTCTTGCAAGAACGGAATAAGAAGTCGGGACCGTCCAAGAAAAGGATGTCTCGACCATGTGAACGAAATTCTGAAAGAGGGGAAAATAAGAAGCTTGAACTACAGACGAACATGTAGGAGACGATGTATGAAGACTCACTATTATTGTAAAAACTATTTCATAACATTCTTGATTTTCCAAATTTATTAGAAAATATCACACTTTACATCCCAAACCGGCAACCGCAATGTCAGATCAAAACCTACTTGTTCTATGTCACACTTTAAAACTATTATAATCTTAGGAAAAACTTTTTTACTAACCGGGCCACCTCCAATTTCAACAACCTACACAATAACATTGACGTCTTTCATACTCAATCTCTACTCTCGTTCAAAATTGCGATAAAGCGCCAACTTTGCACTGATAACACCTTTGTTGTTAAGCCTTAAGTAGGTAATACGTTAGAATCCCGTGTTACGATTCTAGAATATAATCTTTTTTGTACTGTTCCTTGTATGTTCTAGGTATGATCCTATAATATTGTTTTACTCATTTGTTAAAAATTGTATGTAAAACTTTAAAAATCCCTTGATATGATGTCCTGCTATCATGTACCGTAGTCTATCATTTACTGTTTTTTCCTTTGTTCTTAATCTCATTCTATTTTATTATATTCTACTGTACTGTTGGATATCCAAAATAAAAAAAAAAATGAATGATGACGAGGCGATGGATACGTGCCAGGATAGAAAATATGCCGTTCGGTACTCTTTGCCTATTCCGTTATGGACATGGCATAAGATCTCAATGTACACTTTACATTCATGGAAATATAATTTACATCATTTCATAGATATAACGTTGAAGAACTAATTTGACTTTGACGGTATGGTAAGCTGTAGGTATTCTCAAGTCAAAATTCATTTTTTAATAATCTTGTAAAGTCTACCGGTTCTTTGAATTTCAGGTCTGTCATGTTTCATCAACAGTCTCTCTAACGTTCCCCAAAAATGATTTGTAAATTTGAGCGTAGACAAATCGATTTGATCTAAAATTTGATTAAGTTAAATGCAGTGTCAATTAATCTTAATAAAATATTGTGGGTTGCTACGTATAAATTATATATTATACTGGCAACAAACATTAGTGATTATATAGTCAATAAACAGATGTCATTAGTTTTGATGAAATTAATGTGGAATATAATAACTGAGGTGGCTGGCGCATCAAATGAGGGACACATCTCCTATACTCCACTTGACGGGAGAAAAGCTTCTGTCATTCAGTACCAGAAGGGAGAGAATATAATCAAAGGGAAGCGTTACCAGATATGACGAGATCAAATATAACATTGTTTTAAATTAAACTTTAATTAAATTTAATGTACGATTCAGTGTAGGTAATTTAAATTGTTTGTTTGAAAATAAAATAAAAGGCAACATTGTTAACATCCAGGTACCAAATATACTTATTTATTTGAATATTTCTGTATATATAATTGGTAAACTGGCGGGCTTATTGCCTAATGGCAATTTCTTGCAACCAACCAGAGTAAATGTTAAATATACAAAACAGTGTGTACTATGGCAATAAGTCTATCACATTACAAAATAAATAAATATAGCAGAAGAAAAGTTAAAAAAACATAGAAGATAGCATATAAGAACAATTCATAGCAATGACATGAAAACTAAAGGATAAGGAAAGGAAGAGGAGAGGAAGATGTAATCAGGTGTTGTCAGATAAATATTCAAACTTATTCAAACTTCAAATGACCCACATGTTTGGCAACATTGTTAAATCACTGTGACTCCACCTACACAAATTGCAACGCTGTAAATGTTGTAATGTAGGATGCTTTTTTTTTGTTTAAATTGGTTAGTTTCATATAGTTTAAATACTCGGCGGATATTTTGTGGTTGTTTATATTAACCGTTTTGGAATGTGAATTTTGCCCTAAACCACTATATTTTGAGTCACTATGCGACATGTTTCGGCAGTGCTGTCCTGCCATCGACCGGCTAGTTTAGTTAATTAGCCGGTCAATGGCAGGACAGCACTGCCGAAACATGGCGCATAGTGACTCAAAATATAGTGGTTTAGGGCAAAATTCACATGCCAAAATGGTAAGTTTCATTTTAGACCTTGATAATGCCGATTTCTTCCAACCAACAAAATAAGCCATAAATTTGCTTTGAAGCTTTATTGCTTTTACCATTTCTATTTAAAATACCCAATAATACATCACTTCCTTGCAAGCCTTGCACAAATGGCGAGTTTGTTGCCATATGGCAATTTATTCCAGCTAACCAGTGTTTCCAACCCAGAGAAATGAAATGAATAAAAAAATAAATTTCTCTTTTACTGGGGATCGAACTCCCGCATAGGAACCAAGCAAATTTCATAATATCAATTTAAT
Organism: Molanna angustata; assembly: GCA_963576475.1. Lineage (NCBI taxonomy): Eukaryota > Metazoa > Arthropoda > Insecta > Trichoptera > Molannidae > Molanna > Molanna angustata. The sequence goes on from OY754981.1 coordinate 2,719,022, forward strand.
CAAATAATATTTAAATACTCTGCCCAGTCAGAATGTGTGTAGTCACCCTCTATTGGAGCAAATCGTCACTAATAAGTCACGTGCATTGTAGAAAATAGTTGGTCTGTCACGTGACCGACCGACCGTGAAGATGTCACCGCAAGAGGGCAGAGGAAACTCTAACACTCACGATACTTGTTGTATAGTGTATGCCCACCTACCTACTACATATCAATCGGTACAAATTTAATTGAATAATACAATTTCATGGCATTCAGAATCAGTTAATTAATTGTGTTTTTCAACCAAAACGAGACATTCGTACCTAAGGACATTATAAGATTGTTTTAGTTTTTTTCTTGACTTATGCAAGTGAGACATGGACATGGTAGAAGTCGCATAAAATTATAATAAATGCACATGAAATGTGATTGATGAAGAATAATTAATAATTATTCAATATACCTATGACAGGGTGGATCTGGTTGCTTGGAAGAAATTGCTTAATGGCAATAAACCGCCAGTGTGCAATATATTTGTTTGCAATGCGTAAAAAAAGTAGTTATATATATGAATATATACCACTAGAAATAAATGAACGTGAACACATTGACATGGTTTGGCCACATGAAAAGAATGAAAAAACAATGCCTGGCGATAAAAAAAAAACATTTTTTTTGTTTTCAAATTTTTATATTGCCCACAAATAGGTATAGATGGGTTAACGTGATGGACTAGTAATCAAGTGGATGCGGGATCGAATCCTGCCTCGTCCGATTTCGTTCACCTATAGCACAAGCATTTGCATACTTTAGAAAATGTATGTACGTTACTTTGGAAACTCATAGTATGCACTCTCTACATGATACCCGTTGAAAAATTTATGCAAAAAAATACGCTTAAAATTGTGAAATCATGGCTCACCATTATTCCGTAGTAGTGGAGAGTATAAATGAGTATTGATTGATTGGTTGAACTTGTCAAGATACATTTATAAGAATATAGGGACCGAACATTTCCGATAATTCCCGAATGTTGCCGATGCAATACTTTTTGACATTTGTAAAGCGACGTGAATATTTGTTTTGTATTTCATTTCACAAATTAATAAAACAACAGATAATCATAAAATTCGATTAAACGTATTGTTTCGTGTCTTAATATGACGTAAACGAATTAAAAAAAATATTTGTTACAATCACTGACAGATAATATTTATTTATTTATTTATTATTAAGGACCACTTACAGCTAACAAGTTATTATACATCAATAGTTTCAAAAAATAATAAAAAGCTAATATAAAACTGGTCAGCCAATTACAAGTGGCCACATCCTGCATTAAAAATTGGTATACAAATCTATAGGAAAATAAAAATATTTTAAATGGAAATTATATAAAAACAAAAACAGATACAACAAGGATTAAGATCACATCAAAGAAAAATAGCGAAAGATGTTCACAAAACAAAAAGATAAACATTACTATAAAATATACATTAAGCAAACAGATAAAAAAGAGAAACATTAAAGCTAGAAAAAAAAAATTAAGACAAAAAGCTAGTTTAATATGTTAATTTACAAGTGAGGAAAGTTTTCTTCTGAATGTCACCAGACTGTCACTAAAAATATCTATGTCTTTATTAGTATGAAAAGTATTATAAAATCTACACATTCGAGTAATGGGATTAAAAAAACTTGTGTTAATGTTGAAAAACTGTAATCTAAATAGTTCTGGGTTCCTTATACGAGAATTTGTGTGAAGTTTTATTTCAGATAGAAGTTCGGTGTCAATTTGATTGTTGATAATTTTATACAAATATATTTTTATATTATATTTGAGAAGACTATATTAATTTAAGGTGACCCACTGTTTCATTATTACTCCTGTTTTTTTTATATAAATATCTAAATAATGATATTCACGAAATAAAACATGAAAATTAATCCCAAACACTATAAGGAACATTATATTTTTTTTTTCAAAACATCGACAAATTAATGTCAAATCACCGGAGAAATATGAATGAATTGCAACGTTGTCAGCTCAAACAGTAACATAGCAACGTTATTGTTATATTGGTATAAAAATGTTATTATGAATAGTCATGAATATAAGACCGTATACCTACTGTGTTTTATGTTTTTACGACAGTATAAGGAAATATTATGAATAAAACTTTAATATAATAATAGTCTTTTATCTACTTTTACTTCGATATCGATTACAATAGATGTCGTATTCAAAAACTATTTAATACATAACTATTATTATATCTATATCTTTCAACCCTAATTTCAAACCATCTGATAATGCATTTTAGCACATGGCACACACTAAAATAGCGTGCGTAAACGATCCTCCCACAAAACCACTTTGTTCAACCCGACAGTAGGTATCAACAGACAAGTTTGAAAGGCATTCGAAAATAACACTTATGTCAACGTATCACAAAAACTTTTTGACCGTACGATGTCCATAATGGTTGGTTGGGTGTGGCTTAGGGCAAATACACAACCGGTCCATGTAACGTACCTTCTCTGCACATTTTTGTTTGAATTTAGCCAAATGTTGTATGAAAGCACACGACAAATATTATTTAAGTAATTATTATAAGTTGGGTAAAATAATTATCAGTTTAATTTTAACAATATAAATGAAAGTATGTACCTATGTTTGTACTTAGTTTTAAGTGGCACACTTAGCCATTGAGTGAAGGACAACGAGCGATCTTTATGAAGCATTGCAAATATATGAGAAATGCATTATATTGTATGGTGGTATTTCTGATAAATTTACCATATTTTAAAAATCCACACCATCTCCCTTGCTATAATAATAATAATAAAATAATAATAAAATTTTTATTCAATTCTGTGAGCAGGGGGGTGCAATGCTACACAAACCATATTTTTACATACAAAATATACATCAAATGTTACAGAAGAAGAAAAATATTTTACAGAATATAGATTATACACAAAAAATGAGAAAAAAAACAACAAATGAGTTTATATGGAATATAAAAAAAACACTGTAGGAATGATATAATTATCGTCTTTGATCCAACACTTCTGTCCATCTTTGTGACAGTCTCGGACATTGGTGCCCCTGTACAGCCTTTATGATCGAGTTAGGGTTTGTCCATATTCTCTCATGATATGCGGCGATTCGATGTCTGAGGACATCAAGAAATCTTTGACATCACTCCTCCGCAAATATACTTGAAGCGCTGCTATATCGTCGATATCCGAAGATTATTCTATAGGCGTCATTATATTGCACCCGAAGTCGTTCAATTGTCGATCTTCTGTACGATACCCATATTTCGTACGTGTACATACTTGTACAGAATGCATTAAACAGACTTCTTTTTACTTGGAATGAGCACCTATAGAATCTGTGGGCGAGCATGTTTGAGATAGCACTTACGCTTCTTCTCTGACGTTCGATGTCGTCATCGCCGGACAAATCCTCGCTATATCCCAACTCTTTGTCTGTACCGAGTGTTGGAATCAGCTCTCCTCATCCTTAAATTATAGGTCCTTCTGTCCTGTCCTATATCACCTAGGCCGTGTCTCTGAAATTGGTTTCGTCTTTAAACGTCTGGATTTAAGTCGAGGAAGATCCATGGATATTGCTTGGTTGAGCACATGATCGGGCGGTCTGCGTTCAATTTTGACAATCCTTGAATGCATTTTTGATGGGTGTATTTATGTTGAATCAACAAAATTTCAAACAGTATAAAAATACCTCGATTTTCCAGACCGTTAGAGTAATTTGAAAATTTGGACAGATGAAATCATAGAGAAGAAATTAACGGATATCTATGGAACAATAATCAGCTCTAGGTCTATGCACTTTACACAACATACATATGATGTTAATATGAAGTCGATCGGACACAGGATAATCCATACAAACACATAACGACGAGACTCACAGTGTGCACTCTCTACATGATACCCGTTGAGAAATTGATGTAAAAAATACGTTTAAAAATTATGAAATCATGACTCTCCACTATTCCGTAGTGTGGAGAGTAAAAATGACGGTTTGACGTATCGCTCGCCCTCAATATTTTTTAACTACCTGTATTATTACTCCCTATAATACAATTTCGACGTCAAATAATATAATTTCACTAAAGTCTTTATAATCTTTAACAAAAAACATAAGCTTTATAACGTATAAACTATTGTTTGATTATTGATTATTGTGAGCGCTTTTTAATACATAATAACTATAATTAAATACTTTTGTGGGTATAATCGAACATCAACATTATAACGGTCGCGTTAGCGTGTTGCATGTAGCGTGTCTATATGATCTCCGCGCACAGGGGTTGTAAAATAATCAACCAACTCTGATAATCTTCTTCTTCTTCTGGTACCCTGTCAGGAGCCCCCAACGTTAGCAATCACTCTGACAAATCCCTCTATGTCCTGTTCTGTCCGGAATACAGTTCTGATTCCCTAATATTAAACAGCAAGGACACCTGTCTTCTTCGAGTGATACTTTGTGTGATCTAGATATGCGATCTTGCGAACCTTTATTGTAGACGGGAGTTGCTTGGTTGTTCTGGCTCGATGTTGAGCTTTCTGCGACGCAACCATATCTCAAAAGCTTCCAACCTTTTCATGATGTTAACCTTCAACGTCCAAGTCTCACAGCCATATAGCAACACAGACCACACATAACATTTCATCATCCTTTGTCTTAGGTCCATATTGAGCTTATCGTTGCTGAAGAGAGATCATATTTTATAAAAGGTTACCTCAATTCTGCACCTGATCTCCATATCCGAATCAAGTGTCTCCGACATAATACTGCCGAAACTTTACTGTAATCCACTCAATTATGATAATATATTAATTTATTTTGAAACTTTGTGAAAAAATAATATATTCCACCTCGGAACGGGTTTCCTGTAAGGTGGATATGTGAATCTGAACTTGTAAACAAAACACGTCAGTAAATAATAAAAAAAAACTATTTTTAAACTATTAACTATGTGTAAAAGCATGCAAAGCTCTGAGATGGTTCGTATATTATCTATAAACTTCATATATATCAGTATTATTTATGTTTAAAAAAATTTTGTTTGGTACAAAATTTGTTGTAATTAAATATATGCGGAGTGGATGGTGGTTGCAGAAAAGTTTTTGGTTTATAGTTGGATTTGAGGTTATCTATTATATTCATTATTTATAATACAATGTCATCGTTAATATGGCCAATCAAATATGAATTTTTGGTAAATTTTTGACATTATAATATTATACGCATTGACGTTCCCTGTACGTCCATACTCCTTAAAGGAAAAAAAATGCTCTCGAACCATAGACGTCCATGCGCCTTAAAAGGTTAATTTATTGTAAAAAGAATAGTACACAGTAGATGCATACAATTATTGATAAACAAAACCAACTGAAATACAAATATGACATACTAGTGAACCCTCCGGCAAACTTCGTATTACCCATATAAATAAAAATGTTCCTTCAGTACCTCCCGTCCCTTCAGTACCACCCGTCCCTTCAGACCCTTCAGTACCTCCCGTCCCTCCAAGCCCTCAGTACGTCCCTTCCCCTCAGGCCCTTTAGTACCACCCGTACCTTCAGGCCCTTCAGTACCTCCCGTCCCTTCAAGCCTTTCAGTATCTTTCAGTTCACCAAATTTTCATCGCAATCGGGTGAACGTTTTAGAGCGCATAGCACACATACATACATACAAACATTGAAATTTTTAATGCAATCTGTTACGGTGAAACTTCATATAGGTAAATTATATTAAACCCCACCCTCTACTTTTGCGTACAGGTACATGCAATCAATTTGTAAATTGCCCAGCGGACAATCGCTATTTGAAAACAATATTATTGTGCCGAGGTACAATGAATGCATGTAGGTAGGTACTACTAAATACCTACTAGACATGACACTAGTTATGTGCACAATTTTTTTTTGATCGGGGTGAGGATTGCGGAGAAGAGGATGAAAATATCCAAACCTTTATAAACAATATTTTTGCGTTAGTACAAATTTTTTTTGATCTGGATGTGGATTGCGGAAAATAATACTAAAACCTTTTTTAGAATAGATGGGTCGATCGCAGAGCTTTTAGCGCGCTTAGCTAGTAATTCAGTGGTCGTGAGTTCTTTCGACCAATGTCGTTCACCAATAGCACAAGCATTTATGCTTATTTTAGGGAATGTAAGAAGATGTATATGTACTTTTTTAACAAGGACATATTCATTTAAAAAATAAATAAACAAAAAAAAAAATTGTGCCTTTTTCCAACTTCCAACACGCCTTTAGCAAAAGAATTTTTTCGATCGATTTCGTTCATCTATAGCACAAGCATTTATGCTTATTTTATTTCGATTTCGATTTCTTCTCGGGCAACTAACAGGTACTATGTCAAATATTAATTTAACACGCACCCAATAACAAGTTGCCACATTCTGGAGACTTACGATATTAATCGTCTCACAAATCCAGACTGAAAACACAATTAAAAATTATGTCTCCACCGGGAATCGAACCCGGGACCTTTGGATCAGCAGTCAGATACCTAACCAACTGAGCCACGAAAGTCGATTTTAGGGAATTTAGAAAAATTGTTTCATGAACTATTATTTTTTTACCAGTTTCAATGTGACTGTCTCTTCCTCAGGTCGGACGAAGACTGATTCTATATGGTAGTGCACCACCTAACGGTGTTCGGAGATTCACGAAAACGCAATGATATCCAATTCTTGGCTTCACTGTGAGGTACCGGCGAATTCATTTAAGTATTTTCTAAAAAATCATTAAAAATGTCGATTGCACAGGGCGGGTGAGTGATACAATTCCATTTTGAATTAACAAATATATCCATAAATATAGCTAAGAGATAAAAAAGAAGAAGAAAAAGAGAGATGTTGTTATGAATAACAAAATGACAAATGGTTTGTATACCATTAATAACAGTTTGACAGAACAATATAATATTATAGGTACTATTATTGGAATTGTGTATTGAAATAATCTGTCGTATGGTTTCATTTTCCTCCGATGTAAATACTGTATACTTACCTACCACTGGCTCATCTACTGTGGTGTACACAACATTCGGCTAACGAAACAAATCATTAATTTTTTAACTTCATACTTTAAAGCTATTCTTTTGTGCCACGTTTTAACTGATAAAATTTAAATAAAAAATATCTCTTTGTACCAAAAACAATTTTTTTAGGTTAACAAGAAATACTCAAAAGTAGTGTATAATTTTCGCCAAACATCTTGAACGAGATTCCGGTTGCGCAGAACGCAAATTTGTGTCTTTTTGCTTCGTTGGTCTACATACGTGCAAATCGCCTTCCTTCTCGGGTTATAGTTCAAGATGTTTGGCTATAACTCTAAATAAAGATATTTCTAGTTAAATAGAATATTTTTTTAATTGCATATACGCAAACATTGCATTTTTTCCCCCTGTCGGGAGTCAAATGATATTTTTTTAACACAATTTATAACATTTCAATAGAGACGAAGTTGAAATATTACCTATAGAAGAACCAGGAATCACGTAAATCAGCCGATGACAGGTCGTAAGCCCTGTAGGTGCCCTGAGTTCCTGATTCGTCTATAATATTTCAACTTGGTCTCTATTGAGATGTTAAAAAGTTTGTCAAAAAAATATATTTTTAGTTATTGTTTTTTATAATTTATTATTTTGTGAAACGAAAACTAGTGTATTTTATAATGGAGTTTTACCATAGAGTAAATAATATACTCTATACAGAAGTAACATACATTACTTCTCCCATACTTTTTCTTTCCCTTTTTTCCCGTCACAGACAAACATACAATAATTGTTAACTATATTTTTATTGATTTATTGTTGTATTTTGATTATTTAATGAACATCAATTTTGAATAAACGTTATTGGCCTTTTTGTTTTGTTAATTTCATTGTGTATTTTTTTTTTGATATTTTATAAGACTGTATTTTGTCCCTTAAATAAATAAATAAATTAGTAGGCTGCAAGCCAAGGTATTGGTACATAAAAGTAGGTGGAACGAGGGTATCTCAAACACATTCAATTTTCAAATATAAATCGGTTATTAAATGACACATTGACATAGCAGTAAAAATAGTTTTTTTTTGCGATATTTAAATCCGTCTGTTAACAACATGTATTTTTTTATATAAGTGTTGATTATTATCTCAATTTTCATTCCGAACTATTCCAAAAATATTTTAATGCGATGTATAGATTGCCACCATATTTTGGTATCGTGTGTGCCAAGGAATTCTGTTTATGTCAAGTCTGAAGATTATTGGTCCGTGAGATTCTCTAGAAAATTTATTTACTTATTTAACTTTTTGTACATAATATAAACAAATATAATACACACTGGCGGGCTTATTGATATTAGGCAATTTCTTCCAACCAACCAGATTACAGAGTGACAGAATTATACATGTACATAAAAAAATGAAAGCTACAAAAGAACAAGTAAAATATACATATCACCAAGATGAATAAAAAGAAAAATATCATAGCAACAAAAAAAGGATTGGGAAGGAACAAGAAGAGGAAATCGAGATCAGGTGTTTAGGGATAAATATTACGTAGCAAAGAAAAGGAAGGAAAATGACGTGGATCAGGTATTTTCGGAGAGATATCCCAGCTTTAGTCTTTTCTTGAAAATGGAAAGCGAGATTGACGAAGTTATATCAGGACTCAAATTATTCCAGAATCAATTAAATTTCCGTCGAAAAACTTAATAATAGACCATTCTTTGAAAATCTTTGGTGGTGTGTGCAGTTTGACAGCTTGTTACAATTTGACAGCTGATTAAAAATTCCGAATAAATTACAACTGAGTGTTATAATAGTGTGAATCGTTGTACAATAGTATAATTTCTTGTCACGAATAGGCGGAAGTGTTCGTGTGTTATATTTTTACCGAGCTGCGGAGAATTCTAGTGTTTTTGATGTCGAGTTTAGTGAAAAATATTACCTGACATTACTGTACTGAATTCTCGCCCGGTGGAGACGGCTCGCTATTCGCTGTGCATTACTCACTAGTGCTCGCATTACTACTGCCATCTATATTTGAACAGTTCAACCGACTAAATTACTGGCATCTATATTATAATAGTTTAACAAACTTAATTACTGCCTCTATATTCTAATAGTGTAACAGACTATATTACTGCCATCTATACTATAATAGTTTAACAAACTAAATTACTGCCTCTATATTCCAATAGTGTAACAGACTAAATTACTGCCATCTACATTATAAAGGTTTAACAGACTATAACTTAATTATAACAGTTTACGCTCAATCAAAATGAACTCCCAGCAGTTTATTATTATGAACAGGGATTATATCAACCAGTTAATAACTGTAGTCATGGATCCAATTAACAAATTCAATAAGGATCAAATATCGAAGCTCATCCCAATAGCTAATGATATAATGGCTACCAATAGCCAGATGGCGGCTTCAATGGCGAACATGGAAGGTGAGTTGTCGGCTTTGAAGAATACTGTCTCCACAAAAGCCTACCCAAATATACAGTCGTGTACGGCTTCTTTGGTAGAGGAAACAGTAGGTGAGATCGAGGAAAGAAGAACAAGATCTAAAAATATAATAATTTTCAACGTGCCAGAGTGCCCATCCGAAGTATCATTTAATGGCATGCAGGAGGACGTTAATAGAGTGGGATCAGTTTTGAAACAGCTGAATGAATCGGAGAACTTTAAAGTATACAGAGTATTCAGGTTGGGTTCAAAACAGGCTAACAAAACGAGACCCATTAAGGTGGAGTTTGAGGATGCCAGACAGGTCAATTCAATTTTCACTTACCGACATACGCTACCAGATGACATAAAAATCAAACGAGATCTGACTCAATCGCAAAGGAAACAAATCAGTGATTTGTGGAAGGAACTGGAATCGAGAAGAAATAACGGTGAAGAAAATATAGGAATAAAATATTTCAACTCTGTACCGAAGATAGTTCAACTGCGAAAAAACTAAATAGTGTCATAAATTTAAATATATATTATCAAAATGTTCGAGGTCTAAATACTAAATTGGACATTTTAAGAGACTCCTCTAATTCATCTTGCGCTGATATAGTTATTTTCACAGAGACATGGTTATCAAAATCAATTTATAATGGTGAACTTGGGTTTGAAAACTTTAATATATATCGTAAAGATCGTTGTGTTTCCACTAGTGACAGAAGTAGGGGTGGTGGAGTTCTGTTGGGGATCGCCAAAAGGCTAAGGTCATCCATTTTAAAATGTACACACAAAGATGTTGAGCAATTATTTGTTAAAATTGATTTCCCATCACATAGCTTGATCCTATGTTGCGTGTATATCCCCCCTTCCTCAGACAATACGATTTATGTGCATCACAGTGAGGACCTGGAAAAAATTAGGTTCAAACATACAGATGCACAAATACTTATAGTGGGTGATTACAATCTTCCTCACATACAGTGGCACAGAGATCAATCTAATACATTGATTGGTATACCGCGTGGTAACGAAAATGAGATTGAAATACTTAACATGTCCTCATATCTTGGTTTTGAGCAACACAATGATGTATTCAATCACAACTCAAAATTACTTGACTTGGTATTTACAAACGCAAAAAATGTGAACGTTGATAGATCTATTGATATTTTTTTGCCAGCTGATCCTCATCATCCTCCACTTGATATTAAGTTAAAGATATGTGCCGAATACTCAACCCCCTGCAAACAATATAAACGTTTTTTTAACAAATGTGATTATGCTAAGGTTGTTGATGATCTCTCTGCTATTGACTGGACCTTTCTTACTAAAAGTATTGATGTAAATTATGTTGTTGAGAGTTTTTATAATATCATGGATTCCATAATATCCACACACATACCCCTGAGGGAGGTTAAGAAGTCCTCATATCCTGGGTGGTACTCAAAGGAACTAAAAGATTTAATACGTCTTAAAAAATATTATCACAAACTGTATAAGGAAACAAGAAGCATAAACGACTATATGCTATTTAGCAATACAAGAAGAGACTGTAAAATTTTGTCTGGACAATTAAAAGCGCAATTTTTATCTAACATAGAAGAAAACTTACCTAAATACTCAATTAACTTGCATAAATTTACAAAATCTCTTAAAAACGACATTAATGACTATCCACGAGTCATGAAATACAAAAACAGGCTGTCCAATTCCGTCGAAGACATGGCAGGCTTGTTCGCTGATTTTTTCGATACAGTATATGACGACCCAACGCCCGATACCGAGGTACCAAATTTCGACTCGATCGATGTACTTGATGCCTCTCATATATCAATTGAGGAGGGAGATGTATACAAGGGCATATGTTCCTTAGACTCCAACAAATCAGCTGGACCTGACCAACTACCTCCTATATTAGTGAAAAGCTGCTCGAGAATCTTATGCGGGGTTCTGACAAAAATTTTCAATATGTCTTTAAGTGCCGGTGTTTTTCCTGACAAGTGGAAAACAAGTTACTTGGTACCAGTATTTAAGAAGGGTGATCAGTCTGATGTCGAAAATTATAGGCCAATTTGCATACAATCGTGTATTCCGAAGCTATTCGAACTTTTAGTGTTAGAGAAGATCAAACAAGACTTATCCCGCATCATATCTCCCAATCAGCATGGGTTTTTACAAAGTAAATCGACCCAAACTAATCTTCTTACCTACCAAACACATATAATGGATGCTTTTACAGAACGACAACAGGTTGATTGTATATATACGGATTTCGCGAAAGCATTTGATCGTGTGTCTCATAAAATATTGCTGAAAAAACTTAAAAGTATGGGATTGAATAACTCAATTCATGTTTGGCTGGATAGTTATCTGAGTGATAGAACACTAAAGGTAAAAATATATAATTTTGAATCAAAGGTCATCTTTGCTTCGAGCGGAGTTCCACAGGGGTCTCATCTAGGACCTATATTATTCATTTTGTTTATTAATGACTTAACGAAGAACTTTTTTCATGTACAATACATTCTTTTTGCAGATGATTTAAAACTTTATAAAACCATCACTTCCATTGATGACTGTCGAATTTTGCAAAGAAACTTATGTATTCTGCATCAGTGGTGTGAACAGAACAAGTTATTCCTTAACATTTCTAAGTGTCAAGTGGTTAGATTCTGTAGATCCAAAATACTTAAATATGACTATGTTATTCACAACTCAATATTGGAATCTGTAGTGCAGATGCGGGATTTGGGTATAACATTTGATGATAAGCTTACTTTCATTCCCCACATTAACATCATTGTGAACAAAGCATTTAAAATCCTGGGTTTTTTGCTTCGGCTCAGTAAGGATTTTAAAAACATACAAACATTTGTTACTTTGTTCAAATGTCTGGTGAGACCTATAGTTGAATACAACTCCATTGTGTGGAATCCCTACTATAGAATTCATGTAGCGAATATCGAAAAAGTGCAAAACAAATTTCTTCGATTCGTTAATTTTAAGCTAGGAATTTCATTGAAAGACATTAATTATGCTACCCTACGCTCTAATTTCAGCCTACCTAGATTGGAATGAAGGAGAACTGTAACAGATTTGGTGTTCCTCCACAAACTGCTTAACGGCAAGATTGACTGTCCATTCCTTCTAGAGCATATCAATTTACATGTTCCCACCCGGTATACTAGAAGCAAAACAACCTTTGCATGTGACAGTGCCAAAACAAATTATTACTATAATTCACCTTTGCAAAGGCTGTTGAGGGAAGGGAATACTTTTTGTGAAGTTGACATTTTTGCAACCCCATTGAGTTCATTTAAACAAAGTATTTTACACAGTATTACATCTATAACAATTTAACATTTTTCACAACCACTGATCTCAGCTTCCTTATGCCCATCATGTAATTGTGGTCTGATTTTGTGTATCTCTTCTATATTTTTACTGATATACTTTAATGTCCGTGTTTTTAGCTTTAAATTTTATTTGTGTTTTTTTTTTTTTTCTCTTATTGGTTATATGTTGTGTTATATAGTTGATTTTATATAGCATTTCTTTATTTTTACTGATATATTTTATTTTCTATGTTTTACTTTTAAATTTTATTTGTGTTTTTTCTTTATATATTCTTATTGGTTATGTGTTGTTTTAGATTGTTGATTTTATATATCCCTTCTTTATTTTTACTGATATATTTTATTTTCTTTGTTTTTTCTTTAAAATTTAATTTGTGATTTTTCTTATATTCTTATTGGTTATTTGTTGCTTTAAACTGTTGATTTTATATATCCCTTCTTTATTTTTACTGATATATTTTATTTTCTATGTTTTTACTTTTAAATTTTATTTGTGTTCTTCTTTTTTATATTCTTATTGGTTATAAGTTGTTTTATATTGTTGATTTTATATATCCCTTCTTTATTTTTACTGATATATTTTATTTTCTATTTTTTTACTTTTAAATTTTATTTTCTATGTTTTTACTTTTTAATTTTATTTGTGTTCTTCTTTTTTATATTCTTATTGGTTATAAGTTGTTTTATATTGTTGATTTTATATATCCTTCCTTTATTTTTACTGATATTTTTTATTTTCTATGTTTTTACTTTTAAATTTTATTTGTGCTTTTTTTATATTCTTATTGGTTATATGTTGTTTTATATAGTTGCTATACGCTGCACATGTGTTTTGTATGTTTTGTAAAAGCCCTTCAAGTGGGCGTTGAAGGAATAAAATAAATAAATAAATAAATAAATAAATTGCTTAGTTGAAAGAAATTGCCATATGTCAATGAAATCACCAATTGCGTGCAAGGAAATATTTATTACTTTGTATTTTCCTCGTAATTTGTCTTTGTATTGACTTGCAATTATAAATAATATACCATGAAATCAATGGTGGGCTGATTGAGGTTTTTACTAAAAAATATTTGTTGCTCATTTTGAAACTACATACATACATACCAAACAACATTTCCCAAAATCTGGAGAAACTAGTGACTGGTGTCCGGGTGTGCTATAACTTATAAAAAAACATGACACATGTATGTATCACCACACACCAGTCTCATCTCACGTAAAAAGTCTCATGTCATCTAAGTCTAAATTAAAGTAAAACTAAAAGTAAATAATACAAAAGTTGAGTTATTTAGTTTATTGTTTTTTAATATTGAAAATAAACCATTTTACGACCCCTGCAGTTGCATCAGCGATGCAATTAGTTAAAGTGCTTACTTGGTTCACAAATAGATGGCACTTAGTCATGTTTTGTAATTGCTATCATTAAGGTGGTACTCCATATATATACACACATACTGAACGCCATCTAGCGACTGTGGCCACCACCAACCTCTACGGAACATCCTCTATAAAACAATACTCCCTTTCTCTAGCGGTCGTGACTCGCCGTATTATCAAAGGGTGAAACAAATACATACATACAGGATGTCCCAAAAACCAACGTCAAAGCAAATATGACTGATAGGTCAGCTCATAACCTATCAACTAATTTCGACCTAAATATTTTTGACATATTTTGTAGCACAACTCAAAATATGGATAATTGTGATTTAAGTAAATGCTGTGAGACACCGGATTAGAATAGTACTTCCACTAATTTCTATGATCATTGTTTTCGAGTGTCCCATAAGAGCCGGGTAATTAAAAATATAAGAGGCAAAATAACATCTCAAATTCTGAACGTCGTGCCTTTTTAGATGAGACGAGACTGGTGTGTGGGTATACACGCATGTGTTGTGATTCATATAAAGGTAATGCACGCAAGATATGCCGTGATGGTATAAATGAATGATTTAATAAAAAAATCGTTTTTTTTTTCGGTAGGTAAATATCTTGATAAATTTCGGCAGAATCGTAAATTTCCAACCGAGCAAAAAAAAATTAACTCAAGTCTGATAGCTTACGAGCTGTCCAATCAGCGATCTTCCTTTTGAGGTTAGTTTAAGAGACATCCTGTATATATTTAACATATACCATTTCACTTAATGTTGCCATTATTGTGAAATATCTATTTTGATTAACAAACCCGAGTGGTAAGTATCGTACATTAATAAAATACTTTATCAGTCACGCGTACCAACACGAACCTTCCTATATATTACTGAAAATTGATTACGTCATATTAATAATAATCAAATTTATGTTTGATATATTATGTTCAAATATCTCAAATGAAAAGTACTTAAAAGTGAGATTTCAAGGCTTAGTTAATGAAATCGTTGACTGATTCAATTCCTGATAGACACCACAGTTTTTTATTGTCTTTTTTTTGTTTTTTTCAATACCTACTGAATACCCTCGGAGCTGTCCAAAGGCGTGCTGTACGTCTGATTGACGACCCATCATTGAATGATGGACTACAATCACTAGACCACAGACGCAGGGTCGGTATTCTAAGATTATTCTATAGATACTACCACGGGAGATGCTCAGAAGAACTTGCATCCCTGGTCCCTCTTCCACACATTCACAATATAGTCACTCGTTTTACTCAATCTCAACATCCGTTCACAGTAAACCTTCAATTTACACAAACCAGTCGCTTCTCGAACTCTTTTATCAACACATCAGTCCGGTTGTGGAACGATCTTCCGAATTCTGTGTTTCCACCTTCTTACAACCCGGGTCTTTTTAAAACCCGAATTAATATATTCCTGAGCAAATTGCAAACCGTCCCCTACGCTACGTAGTGCGCTTCTTCGGAAGAGTATAATGGACACAAATCCTAATAGCTGGTTTCCCCTACGTAGCCATGTTAAAAAAAATCTACTACAGTACCTTTAAAACAAATTGACTTATTTATCCAATCATACACTTCCATTTCGGTATGCTGAATATACTGAACGTACGACACTATCCATAACACAGAATTTTTCAGCTCGTCGTTCGACGTACAATCAGCAAGACTATGGAATAGCCTAAGTCCGAAAATTGCGTCGTCTAACTTTCTATACATTTTCAAAAAAAAAAAAAAGAAATATTTTTCCCTAAATACCTGATCCCGATTTCCTCTCCTTGTCCTTTCCCAATCCTCTTTTTTGCTACGATGTGTTTTTTTTAATATTTGTCTTAGTGTTTTGTATCGTTGCTTTGTTTTTTTATTCGATTAAATCATTTTGTTGATGTTCATACTGATTGGTTGTAAGAGATTGCCTAATGCTAATAAGCCCTCCAGTGCAATAAATTTCTTTATATCATATACAAACAGATAAATAAATACTTACCTAAATCCGTCAGACGATAAACATCATAAAAATACAAAACGTGGCAACTTGTTAGAAACGATCATCATTAAACAATAGTTGTAGAAACGATCAAAAAAGGACGACCGTTTCGCCTTTACCCTAATAAATGAAGTAAATATAAATAATCTATTCATGCAATTGAACAAGTTTTTGTTTAACCGTTTTGGCATGTGAATTTTGCCCTAAACCACTATATTATTTACATGCCAAAATTCACATGCCAAAACGGTTAATATGAACAACCACAAAATATCCGCCGAGTATTTAAAGTTTTTGTTTAATTACCATATATTGAATCGCTACCTGTACTTTGTGAAAAAAAATGCTTATACAAAGATAAAATAATTTAATTAAAAAATGTGTTTAAAAGAAAGGATTTATAGTTTTTTCTTTACATGATTGCGGAATGTTCATCCTTATTATATCTCATTTTTTTCTAACAGAATGTATTTTTTATAATTTGTCAAACTAAAATAAACCTTTTTCTTTTGCTATATACTTTTCATCTGTTTTTACTTTTATTTTATTTTTTAAAATAATATACATCCTCATTTATTCCCTAAATTAAGCCTATGTTTGTGCTATAGGAAATCGGCCGTGGCATGATTCGAACTCGCTACCACGGGATTATTAACCCAGCACGTTTATAGTATCGTATATGTACATACATTCCTATTTTTTGGGATAAAAGGTGATAAGTTGATGAAAATCGATTTAACTGTCAAAAAATAAAACAGATGTATTTTGAAACACCAAAAAAATAACGAGTGTTTAAAGCATCGTTTTAGTGTAATTTAGTGTCCCATAAATACTTTTTTCACCCCCTTAAAAAACTTAAGTAGGCTCCTACCGACGTATTTAAAAAAACATTACATCACACACATACAATACGAATTGAACATGAATATGTGACGAAAACCACACAATAGATTCGATGGCAAATTAATGATCTCGAAAAATATGAAAAATGTCAAAAAAATGTCACAAATCCATTGTTGGCAATAATTTCATCGAACCAGTGTCATCATAACTCGGGGTCAAAACTCATCTGGCTACAATGAGAGTCATTAAAAATGCTTTCGTCAAATAGCGCATCTTCCCCATCCCCAAAATTTCGAGTATTATTTGTCAATAGATTTTCAATCACACACGTATTTTTTGGGGTAAAAATCTATTATTGCGTAAACACTCAGCGTGTAGGGAGGCTATTGTCCCAACTATAACAATGGAGGTCGTATAAATATGAATTACTACTTACACTTTTTTTGTCAGTTTGATCCGCTGAACGTACCACACCTGCGGTTCGAGATCATTGGTTAGTATGTATTTGGATTGGAGTGAAAAATAATTATAAATAATAATGTATCGTTGCTCAAATCTATACTCATTTACAACTATGGATTACTCAAACATTTTTTCAATAAACAAATTAGATCCTTACGACAAGAATTAATAAAATAAACTTTTTCATACCATCACGGTTTCAACGGTATATCCCACAAAGTAGGGTGACCAGCAACAGGAGTGCGGGTGTGCATT
This sequence comes from Molanna angustata, assembly GCA_963576475.1. Classification (NCBI taxonomy): domain Eukaryota; kingdom Metazoa; phylum Arthropoda; class Insecta; order Trichoptera; family Molannidae; genus Molanna; species Molanna angustata. The sequence continues at coordinate 2,736,831 of OY754981.1, forward strand.
GACTTATAAAAGGAAGCTCAACACATGCGTGTATCCCCACACACCAGTGTCGTCTCACCTAAAATGGCGCATTCTTAATAAGACCAAAACTAAATGACCAGGAGTATTGCATGAGTTTGTGGCTTTAAAGTTTTTTGTGAGCACCGGTTAAGAATAGTGCTTCCAATTTTATTTATCGTGTAATCGAAAATACAACAGGCAAAATAACATCTCATACAGTAAAAAAGCACTGGTTCGTAGGAAGAAATTTCCATTTGGCAATAAACTCGCCACTTGCGTAGGGTGCAAGGAAGTGTTTATTATTAAGATAAAAATTAATGCCCTAAGGTTGTTTGGCCACATACAAAGAATGAATTATGACAGGCTGACAAAAAGAGTGTATAAGGCTGGTAAAAGAGGAACGAAAAGTAGAGGTCAGCCAAGGAAAAGTTGGATCGATCACATAAATGGAATCTTGAAAGATGGAGACATTAGAAGTGTGAATAATAAAAGAGCGTTTATGAGACGATGCATGGACGTGGATTAAGCGAGAATTGAATATCAAGATATAGGGGTCTTGCGTTCGGTTCTCTCTGCCTACCCCAAATAAAGAAAGGGCGTGGTGGTATGATATGGTAATATTGATGGTATGGTATGGAAAATAAATGCCCTAAGGTGGTTTGGCCACATATAAAAAATGACCGCCTGACAAAAAAAAAATATAAGTCTGATAAAAGAGGAACGAAAAGTAGAGATTGGCCAAGGAAAAATTGGCACAAACATTTAAATACAATTTTGAAAAATGGATACGTTAGAAGTGTGAATAATAGAAGAGCGTGTATGAAACGATGCATGGACGTGGATGAAGCGAGAAATGAAAGAGTAGTCTGGTCAGCGAATTGGTATGGTATGGCTGGTATTATCAGTAACAAGGATGGTGTGCTTGTGTATTAAATTTTTTCTCAAAAAAATGAGTATTTCCTTTTTAAGGCCTTTGTATACCCTGGGTATACGCATGTACCCAAAAATGCACACTAAATTACCTTCTAATGTATAAAACACGAAAAAATATTGCATATCACCTAATACGTGAGATATAACATTTTTTCGCGAAGAAAAGGTAAAATTTAAAGATTTTTTTTAATAGCAAGAATATTAATTAAAATATTATAACAACAAAAAACTCAGCCGGTAGATTTTCATATTCTCTTTCGATTGAAGTAAAAATCTACTTCATAGGCCTTATAGTTTTTAAGTTACTTACTATAAAAAAATAAAAAGGGTTTTACTAAAACTAATTTTGCAAAAAAAGTATAAAACATATTCAAATTTCAAAAAACTTATGCAATAGAATAAAGGTGTACCTACAAACTGTTCCTTATTTACAAAACTTATCTTTTGAGGGTAATGGGGAAATTATATTCAAAATATACTATATAGCCTACTATAGCCTCTTAAAAAAGTACATATCCATCTTCCTACATTCCCTAAAATAAGAATAAATGCTTGTGCTATAGGTAAACGAAATCGGTCGAGACAGGATTCGAACTCGCGACCACTGGATTAATAGCCCAGCGCGCTAACCGCTCTGCCACAAAAAATAGTGTTTCTAAATAGATACTTATATCCAGCTGCGGTGACTCATCTTTTGTCAAGTTGAAGCCATTTTTTTAGGTTGTTGGCTCACAATGCAACAGTGCAGGGACGATGCACGAATGTGAGTGAAGTGACGTGAAGTGGTTGTAGAAAGAGCTAGATACAAGAAGTGTCAACTGGATAAGAGGACACACTCAACGCTAAAGTTAATTTATCGCAGATTTGACCAATTTTCTAAATATCCACCTCCATTGAATTTATTTACGGACTGAAGAACAAGACGCATTGGCGGCGCGTGGACGTTTTTTTTCAGTTTTTTTTTTCGAGTTTTAATAAAACTCCACGGTATTAAAATATTTATGTTCTATGTTTATTACCTATTTATGTTATAATATATAATCTTATATAAAATATGTACATATATTGACTGGGACATTCAAATCTTTGTACTTGTCAAGTATTGTTGCTTTCGACTGCGGTTATAATATTTGGTGGTAGCGCTAGCTGTCGGTCTGCTGTTTAGTATTTAGCTACCTATTGATTTTTTTGTAATTATGTTTTTTTTATCTATATGTTATTTTCTTTATCTTTATATTTTTTGTACATACATGTCTTACACTTTGCTATATTTTCATTTTATATCGTTATCTGATGTTATTAACAAAATAATTTTGTCTATATTTTAATAGGTGTACCCATAGACAGGCTTTGCCTTGTGTGATTTTTGTGTGCAATGTTTTCATGTTTTGATATTATGTAAATGTGTAATGTGTATTAACCGTGCACCAAATCTTAAAAAAATAAATAAATACATACATACCAACACGGTATATCCCACAGTATGCAATAACCAGCGATAGGTGTACGCGTGTGCATAACTTTATAAAAAAAACACTACATATGCGTGTATACCAATAAACCAGTCTCGTCTCACCTGGGTGGTGAACCTTATTTCTGTATGTGAGATGTAATATTCAAATTCTGAGTAAATCCATGTGTGAACATATATACTGCGAAGCCTTTTAGTTGGTGTTTTTTGACTTAAAGTTGAAAAAACCGTTCAAAATATCTACTACTGCATACAAATCTCTCACACTGGACTAATATTAATACTGTCGATTCATTAAGAGAAATAATTCTCTTGAACGAATCGGCAGTTGGAAAACAAAATGTAGTAAAATATTTATCAATTTGTGTTTAAGTGTTTATAGTTTGGTAAGTATTCTACAATTATACATACTCTCGCCATCGGCAGTTGGATCTCATATATCTCATAGTTGGATATTACATGCAACTAGTTTAGAAAAAATATTATGTTTTATTGATTTTTGACGCATATTGCTTACGGGTCGCACCGAAACCATCGGCCGGCCGCATTTGCCCAGGACTAGTTTAAACTATATTCTTAATTATACTTTTTATATTTTAAAACTATTTTTTACTTTTTTTTTTTTTTTATTTTATTTATTTTGGATATTCAACAGTACAGTAGAGCATAATGATATTAAATACAATGAAAAAAAAACAAGTAAATGTAGACTACAGTACATAATAATAGGACATCAAATCAAATAATTTTAAAAGCTTAACATACAATTTACGAAAAATGAGAAAAAAACAAAATTATAGGAACACACCTGAAACATACAGGGAATAGTACAGAGAGGATTGTATGTATTATAGAATCATAACATGGGATTCTAACTCGCTTAAGGATCAACGAAGAAGGTGTTGCAACCATTATGGTGACACATAAATAATACATTCATGCATATACTAGAGAGTGGAATTTTGAGTTATGTTATCAGTGCAAAGTTGGCGCTTTATCGCAATTTTGAACGAGTGTAGAGATTGAGTATGAAAAAAGTCAATGTTATTGAGCAGGTTGTTAAAATTGGAGGTGGCCCGGTTAGTAAAGAAATTTTTCCTAAGATTAGTTTTAGAGTGTGAAATAGAAAAAGTAGGTTTTGATCTGACATTGCGGTTTGGAATGTGAAGTGAGATATTTTCTAATAAATTTGGACAATCAATGATGTTATGAAATAGTTTAAACAAAAATAGTGAGTCTGCAGTTATTCGTCTAGATGATAGTGATGGTAAATTAAATTTTGATTCAGCTAAGTACACGTTATTTATATGATTATGCGGGCCCATTAGTTCCCGACAGCCAGATTTATAGATGAGGTGTTTGAGGAAGCGTTTTTGTACACTATCCAGTCTATTTATGTACTTAAGATACATCGGGTTCCAAATTTGCGATCCGTACTCCAGATGACTTCTTACCATAGATGTATATAGAATTTTGAGGCATTCAATATTTGAAAAAGGTTTACAGTTCCTGATGATGAAGCCCAACATTTTATTGGCTTTTTTACTTATATTATTCATGTGATCGTCAAATGACAGTATACTTTTATACCTTATATTCATTTTTAGCCAAAATGTATTGTGTAGTTATTGTTACTATTATCTCAGGATAGGCCTCAGTTAGTGATGTAATAAATTCCATTACTATATTTAAGTAAAGTTATATTGTATTATGGAAATAAATAAATAAAAAAAAACATATTCCAGTTTCGAAGCAACCGGCTTCATTCACGGTTTAAAAAAGTGAATAAAATAAATAATTTAGTAATTCGTAATTAAGACGACTTAAAAAAAACAACTATTTTGATACGCCAATGTGAATGTGTGAGGGTCAGTCAAAAAGTTATTCGATTAGCAATAGACATTCTCCAGAAGACAGTCGCCGATAATGAGAATAGTTGCGTAATACAATCAGGAATGATCGAGTGACCCTCGACTTATATACCACCATACCCCCTCAAATACCTTTTTATACACAGGAATGTTAGGTATATATTGTTTTATATTATGTACAAATGACGTGTATTTGTTAAATTTATTTTTTTTATTTTTCGAAGGATTAAATGTGTGAAAATTCATGTATTTAGTTATATGATAAGAGTTATAGTCTACACAATTTATAAAACAGACAATTTTAGATTACTTTTTTAGTGGACCGCTGAAAACTCTATGCATGATTCAGTAGAATAATTAACATTGCTTTATTTACTAGTTCGTACAAAAACACTAAAATAAGACAGCTGATTAAACCAAAGTACTAGGAGACAGCTGTCCTAAACGCACTGAGAGAGCCCGCAGAGATTTCGAGTGCATTAAAGAAAGTATTATACACCGTGCACGCACGGTACACAAAAGCTATCTAAGTGTAGTTGTTATTTCACAGGAATATAAAGTGTTAGGATATCTGGTTGTTCTGCTCGGACAGTGTATAACTACATGTCAATTATAGAGGCTCTGTATTTTAAAACAAGACAATCACAGTCAGTTTTTAAAAGGCGAAAATTGTCGACTCGTTATAATTGAGACTCAAAAACAATTACTTTTTGTTTATTCTTCCAATTGATTTGATGCTTACTTATTTTGCCTATATTATTTCTCGGGAAACATACACTATGTTTAACATTAATTTGCCATGCTCCCAATAACAAGTTCCCATATTTTAGAGACATAATATTATAAGTCGTGTGGTTCAGTTGGTTGGTATTTTACTGCTGATCAAAAGGTGCCGGGTTCAATTCCCAGTAGACACACAGTTTTTAATTGTGTTTTCAGTCTGGATCTGTGAGACGATTAATATCTTAAGTCTTCAGGATGAATTAGTTTATTGCCATATGACGATTTCTTCAAATTAAACAGTGTTCCAGCCCATAGAAGCAATATTAGCGTGAGTAATCAATTGAAATAATTAAATATACAGATATTTGAATAATTAAATTGGTAATATGTAATTAATTAATTACATATGTAAATTAAATATACATATATTTTTATTTTAAATAATTAGATATACATATAAGTATATTAAAGATACTTTGTAGGTCTAAATTTTGTTTAGGTATTTACAACGAAAAGCACATGATTTGACCAAAAATAATTTTCAAGAAAAGTATTAAACAAATACAAATTTTGTTAAACTGAATCGATTGAATAAAGTTGTATTTTTTAAACTTTTAATATTTTAAAGACGTATCTTTTTTGGGATCTGGGGAAAATATATTATTTTGGTATTTATGGCCTTAAAATACATAGGTACCTACTTCTTTTATATCATAACTTCTACTATTCCACAGTAGCACCTTATAGAGACAAAAAATCAATTTGTTTTCGTTTAGAGCATATTCGTTTTATGAGATAAACATTAAGATGATTCTTATTTTTTTAATGCCACTTGTTTCTCGACACGTGTTTCAATACACAGTTTGACAGATCTGATATATCAAAGTGGCGTCCCGACGCCCTTGCAGCATCTCGCATCTTCGTGGGAGACCGACGCCATCAGACGTCGGTGTGTAAACACTCCTCGAACTATTTCAAGATACTACAAATCTATTATTGGTGTGTTTATCTTGACGGCGTAGTGTAACGACAGAAAAACATGGAAACTAACGAAAGCTGCGATCCTTAAATATGACAGTATTCTCTATAGTAAAAAAGAGACTGTCACTTATGAATACTTATGTATTATAGGTACGCAATACAACACTATATGGACTATCCTTAGCATATTGGAGAGCAAAAACATTACTTGAAAGCAAAGCAGTACTAGATCGTATGAATTATTTGCTATTCCTATGTGTAAGACTAATTATGCGCAGAACTCTTTTGTCAGACGCAGTTGTAAATTGTATAATTCTGTCATTAAGTCTGATATAGATATTCTAAATAACGATTCTGCACTTTTAAAAAGAAAACTTTTTAATATTGTGTGAAAAGAATACTTTTTAACTTATATGTGGGTACGTGTTAACTGTTTTCTTTTTTTTTTTCATTTCTTGACTGGATAACTGGTTAATTATTTTATTATTTTTATTTTTTATTATGTTATGTTTTATTTCAATCTTGTTTATTCTTCCTCTTGCTATAACTAATGTTTTTTCCTTCATAAAGTATCTTATTGTAAACCATTTATGGAAACTTTGCTGGTTTATTTGATAATCATTTTGTATCAATACAATTTATTTATAAAACTGTATGTTTCCTTGATAAAAAAATAAAAAAAAGCATAAGATAGTGTCAACGTTTTTACTCCTCACTAACCCAAGGGGATATAGTGGGGAGTTATGATTTCGCATTTTTTATGGCTATTATTGCAGATTATCAACTTATATCATGGTGAGATTGTATTCTGAAAGTTTCATCACAATGAATCTGTGTGCGTGTGCTATGTGCTATGTGCTGTGTGCTATGTACTGTGTGCTATGTACGTCGTGTTTATTTTATTTTATCAATTATAGACTTTATCAATAAAGTACTCATTCGATTATTTTCATATTTTGCAAATATATATATCTAATACTCGCTTAGACCCCATTAGATTTTGAAGGATATGTGAAGAGTGCTTTTCAATTTTTTTATACGTCAAATATTTTAAAGTGACCTCAATATAAGAAAATTTAAATTTTGGAATTTTTATTTTCAAATTGGTTAAAAGACACATCATTTTCATATCAGATGGGTCGATGGCAGAGCGGTTAGAGCGCTGGGCTACTAATCCAGTGATCGCGAGTTCGAATCCTGCCTCGACCGATTTCGTTCACCTATAGCACAAGCATTTATTTGCTTATTTTAGGGAACGTAGGAAGATGTATATGTACTTGCTGAACAAGGATATATTCATTTTTTTATATTAAAAAAAAAATATATATTATATTGGCATTGAAGAATTATCATGTTTTCATAATAAAATATTTAAATAAAAAAAATAATTGAACAAACTCATTTCGTGAAAATGCTGAAAATTTTCATGCATGTGCTTTGGTCCATTTTATAAGGCAATGTACACCCGTACACCTGTCGCTGGTTTCCTCACATAGTGGGATTTACATTGATGGTACGAATGAATGAATGAATATATTATATTATTCCCGCAACCCACACCCGTACATTTTAGATGAGTATTTATATTATTTGTTCCCACAGTTATTATTAGGTTTTTTTTATTAAAAAACATGTAAGTACCAAAATCGTATTATTTAAAAAAAATATTTTATTACTTTTAACCCGGTCATTCCATTAACACCTCAAACACTTTTACAATTAGCAAAGGGTTTATTTTTTCTGTGTTTTAACCATCAAAGGGTTCCTCAAAACGGGTTCCCTAACATGTTTAATCGTAACTCAAAGTTATTAACTTTTTTCTTTCACTACTATTGTGCATAATCCAACTGTTACTTATGTTTTTTGTCTCAAAATAAACACATTGTATAGAATTTATGATAATTGTATGATAAATAACAGGTTTAATCTGTGTTGGCTAAGAAATAATTTGACAATTATTACTCAGAGAATCGTGATGTATGCATTTTGTAAAAAAAATATGTGTATCTACATACTGATCATTAGAAATGACATAATATGCAACTTATTATTCTCCACTGGTATAAAATAATGCGGAATTATGATTTCACATTTTTTTTTACTAAACAGGTATCACGAAAAGGGTGCATACGAGATACATTTTTTTTAATTAAAACATAATATGTCCTTGTTAAACAAGTACATATACATCTTCCTACGTTCCCTAAAATAAGCAAATAAATGCTTGTGCTATAGGTGAACGAAATCGGTCGCTAATCAGCGCGCTAACCGCTCTGCCACCGACCCATCTTATCCCATCAAATTTTACTTATTTAAATTTTTTACATAGTATAAACAAATATACGGTGCACTGGAGGGCTTATTCCAACCAGGGTTACCAGGGGGGCAAGTTTGGTCTACTGGCGGAATCAAAACCATCCATGTTTACCCATATTATGGATATAATAAATTATCTTTTGGAGTTCTAATTTATCTTAAGATGTTATAGTAGGTACTCCATGAGATAATGATATCCGTGATATAGGTAAACATGTATGGTTTTGATTCCGTCTGTTGACTAGTTTTGTCCCCCAGATTATAATTTCGGCGATCGTGCGTTTGCTGTGGCAGGACCAAATGCATGGCATAAGCTCCCAAATACCCTCAGACAAACTGAAAATATAACTACCTTCAGAAAAAATCTCAAAACACACCTTTTTCGCAAATCATACCAAAGCCATAATGATACATATTAATCAATTTTCAGCGCCCTTGAGGTGAGATATTCACGAAAACGGCGCTATATAAATCATCCAAATTTATTATTATAGATTAAGACAACCTAAAATAGTAAAGCGTACTATGAAATTTTTACGGACTTCTTCATGTTGTCGCTATAACTACATAATATTATAACTGAATGAACGCTGGCTGCTCGAAGCATTATATTTCAGCGCTCTTGGAATGATCTTGAATCATTAAACGGCGCTATACAAATTATTATTATTATTATTATATTTGCAGTTGAAACGACTACCTAACCGCCGATTACTTCAAGCAATTGAGCCGATTGCTCCAAGCAGTAGGTACGTGTATGTCGGATCTAAGTTCGATCGAATTCATATTTATATACCTACATATTATAACATATTATATTTATTATAACAGAACAAGGTATCTGCTAGGAACAACATTAAACGGAACCTGGTTGCTTCAAAATGGGGAGCAAGTCCCGACGTGCTCAGAACATCCACGATAGCACTGTCGTACTCCGCTGGCGAGTATGCTTGCCCTGTTTGGTGGCAATCAACGCACGCATAAAAAGTGAACACTTCCCTAAATGAGGCAAATAGACTCATAATAAGATGCCTTAATCCAACACCCTCTAACAAAATATTATGCTCTCAGCGGAATTGCCCCACCAAATATTCGGCGAGAGGTGATAACACAGGCGGAGAGAAGTAAACAAATCACTGACCAGAGACATATGCTATATGGACACCAACCACCAATTAGTCGCCTCAAGTCCAGGAGGAGCTTCCTAAATGCAACCAACCCCTTGACAGACACACCCGAGAATGCAAGAAAACGTCTATGGAGGGACTCAGCAAGGGAATCGCAAGGAACTATATTCAACACCCCAATGGAAACCCTACCACCAGGTCATGACCTCCCATGGCCAATATGGAAAACCTTAAACAGGATTAGGACTGGTGTAGGCCACACAAAGAAGAACCTACAGAGATGGGGAATTATCGAGGACTCGATGTATGAGTGTGGGCAGGAGCAGAACACCGAGCATCTCCTAGCATGTCCATTGATTCCCGAACGGTGTGACTGAAGAGACTTTGCGGAGCGAGTCCGCCTCGAGGACAGAGTAGTTGGAGTTGTGGCATTTTGGGAGCGAAGGGGGCTGTAGTCTGACCGACACGAAAAGAAGAAGATAACATATTATGTGTAAAGAGAATTAACTTAGAGCTGATCAATTTTCCACAGACATCGGTACTTTCGATTCCATAAATAAATTAAATAAAATCTATCATGTTCCGGTATATCGAGTATTTTTTTGTCAAAATTAACAAAATAGGTACTTCTAAAAATGCATTCAGGGATTGTGAACTATTAAAGTAAAAAAAGCGCGCATCACTTTGGTAGTTATAATTCTATTTTTGTGCAATAGATAGAAATTCAGTTAAACCATTAAATTTGCAAACTACTCAACGGCTTTTGACCAAAACGAATTTCTCATGAAATTTAAAAGCACATTTATATTTTTATGCAATATCAAACTATTAAAATAGATTTCTCACAGTATTTAAAAAGAATATCGCGACTTTATCTAGGGTAGACTATATGCACTTTTAAAACCGGACAATAAGGGAGTAGCAATATGGCATTTAATTGCTCATAACGATATTGATTCAATTTTTATGCGCATGTCTGTAGTTTCTAAAGTTTGCAATGGACAGTTTTGAACCCCAAATATCGGTTTCTAATTATAAAGTATTCCTTATTTATTTATTATAAACAAATATATTGTACACTAGCGGGCTTATTGCCATTAGGCAATTTCTTCCAAACAACCAAATTACAAAATTGTGTAGGTATGTACATATGTATATCGACAAAAAAATAAATGCAAAAAATCAAATAAAATATAGGTATATTTCACAACAATTAAAACAAAAAAATGTAAATACTTCATAGCAAAAATGAATGATAAGGTAAGGACAAGAAACAGAAATCGGGATCAGATGTTCAAGGATAAATATTCCTTCTTTAGGTTATTCTAGAAAATACAAAGTGAGTTAGACGACGCAATATCCGGACTTAGACTATTACATAATCTTGCTGATTGTACTTCAAACGAAGAGCTGAGAAATTATGTATTATTGGATAGGGATGGATAGTGTTGTACGTTCAGCAGAACCTAATTGTTACACTTTAAACTCATATTCATTTATTTATGAATAGTAAGCATATTTATGGAAACTTTTGCACTGTTAGTGGCGATTTAATTGCCAAAATGCCAATTTCTTTCAACAAAACAATGTTTTCACCCTGGAGTACCAATAATCGCAAGATAAATAATTTCTATAAATTCCTCCTCTGCTGTGAATGGAACCCAAGACACCAGCAAAGAAGTCAAATGACTTAACACTATTCTAAGGGCTATATATTTTTATTTTAAGTATACAAGTTACTATGTATTTATGAATGGAAAAAAGTATGTACCTACGTAGATTCCTACATATCTATGATAAGATACTATTAAAAAAAAAAACTCAAATACATCAAAATCTGTTTTATGAGAACCCTATTACGACTAGAATTATTACTGTGGTAGGTAGCAAGAAAAGAGTGCCATATATTTCTATGTTTGCAAATATTAATCCGTTGATTTTAATCATCGTATGGTGTTTTATTGGTAAAAGGGGAATCGAAATTAAATTATTTGGGAACTACAGGATTTAATCAAATAAAAATATATACCTTATAATAAATAAATATTTAAATATGATAATTTGTGTACCATACTTGAATTTAGTGACGTAATGAAGATGGACGCAGTGATAATGTACATACAAAGAAAATAATAAAAGAATTGTCATATTAAATGTAACAATACTCCACTTTATGTAAACACGTAATCGTTAAATCCTATTAAGTGCGATGTATCCAATATTTAACATATTTAAGTTGTAAATTTTTCAACGACAAAGTGATAGGGTGACCATGAATTTTTGGTTCCCATGAAGACTAGTTTGTCCTAAACTTTCGGTATGCTTCATAGTTATGGAAAATGATTTTTTTTATATGATAAATTCTAAACATTTTAAAATCTATGATTGACAAGTGGCAACTGCATAATGACTCAACATTACTTAAAGAAAATTATTGAAAGCAGGATAAAGGTAAAAACTTTAAAATTGTTTGGCTGCATGCAAAAACAAAACATGAAATAAATAACCACTAAACCAATATATAGAGCTCTTGAAAAATGATAATATGAACGTTTTTGCTTATAGTTGGGCTAATTAATCCTAAACACCCCAATTTCAAATCAAATTTCTAAAATAGTATAAAAAATACCATAAGTATTCTCAACTTTTATTTAGTGAATACAGCATAAAATCCCAAAAAAAATAATGAAAATCATTTTTTTAAATTATTCCATAACTACTTATATGTCGTAGAGAAATAAATCTTGTATGTACTTGAAGAGTGCATAAAATCAAACTATACTACGAATAAAAATTTTCATTTTAAGAGGACATATAACGCTAAACTGAAAACATGATATATTAAAACCGCCCAATGCACTATGAAGTTACGCGTTAATAAGGGTAATAAATATCGCGTGCGTTAAAAAAGGTTTATACGTGATTTAAATTATCGGAAACCCCAAATTTTTTGATTTTTTGCATTTTAAGAACAAACCTTAGTTGAAATGAAAAAACTTTATCGGTCATTCACTTTGATTTTATGCACTCTTTAAGAGTATAAAAGATTTATTTCTCTACGACACATGGTTATAGAGTAATTTTAAAAAAATGCTGTAAAAAAGGATATTTTTAATCATTTGTTTATGGGAATTTAGGCTGAATTTTAAAATTGTGTGACGAACATTCACTAGAGAAATGTTGAAAATACTTATGGTATTTTTATAGAAACACACTGTTTAACATATTTGAGGAATTTGATTTGAAATTGAGGTGTTTAGGTTTATATGTACCCTTAATTCATGTTTGCTCTTGAAATAACCGATGATTTAAATAATATATTATAAATTCTTTTAAACGAACCCTTTACGTATAAAAGGGTACGTATAAAATAATTTATAATATGTTAACTTCATAATGTGTTGCGTGGTTTAAGTACACCTAACGTAATATTTTCAGTTTAAGATGTATATGCCCTCTTAAGAAGGAAACAAGAAAATTTATTTTATTTTATTTTTATTGGTCGATAGAAAGTTTTAAAGTCTACACAATTTATAAAACAGACAATGTACATTGCTTTATTAGTGGACCAGTGAAAACTCCATGCATTATTCAATAGGATAATATTTATTTATTGGTTGATAGAAAGTTATACAGTCTACACAATTTATAAAACAGACAATGTACATAGCTTTATTAGTGGACCAGTGAAAACTCCATGCATTATTCAATAGGATAATATTTATTTATTGGTTGATAGAGAGTTATACAGTCTACACAATTTATAAAACAGACAATGTACATTGCTTTATTAGTGGACCAGTGAAAACTCCATGCATTATTCAATAGGATAATATTTTTTTATTGGTTGATAGAGAGTTATACAGTCTACACAATTTATATAACAGACAATGTACATTGCTTTATTAGTGGACCAGTGAAAACTCCGTGCATTATTCAATAGGATAATTAATATTGATACAAAAAAATACACCTAATATATAATTAATTTACCAGTACATATAAAAAAACACCAAAATAAGACAGCTGATTAAATCAAAGTACTAGGAAATAAAATATGTAGGAGGAGAGAGCTGACCTAAACGCACTAAGAGAGCTCGCAGATATGTTGAGTGTATTAAAGAAAGCATCGTACACTGTGCAAGCACGGTACACAAAAGCATTCTGAGTGTAGTTGTTATTACAATTAGGAATATAGAAAGTGCTAGGATATCTGGTTGTTCTGCTCTGACAGTGAAAACAATTTTTATTCAACAAGTCTGGGAAATCCACAAAATTGTTGACCAACTTAAACAAATAAACTTAAATTTATAATTACAACGAGACTGTTTATGTGTGGATGAGGTGAAGAACATATGTAAAAACAGAAATACGCTGGGTTAATTTGTAAAAAAATATTATATCTAAATAGTTGTGGTCACTCTAAAAAGATAATAAGCGCAAAATTTTAATATTGACCGGTGAAAATCGTAAAAAATACATATCTGATTGCACAATAGACGATATAGAATAATTCACCATATCAAATGTCAGGTAACCTAAGGTGTCATCTGAATAACGTTCTGAATGTACCTACCTCCCATTGGCCGGGCGCACACTGGTCAATCTACACAAAGGACCTGACAAAAATGGGGTCATACAAGATGCACATAAAAAATTGGGTTTATTACACACTATCGCGCGTTATTTATTGTAGAAAGAACGGGATATTACATATTACACAAAAAAGACATAGTGCGTTATTATTTATGTATTTATTCTCATAGAAAACGTTTTGTGACAATTGGAGCGGGTCGCGTTTCAATGGTTGTAAGTGAGAGCAACGGTCAAGACCTGACAATCTTTTTAATTGGCCCATTTCTTTGTAAATTGATCCGGATTTGAAGCCGTGAAGAATAAATGAAATTTATGACAGCACGGATATTATAAGATGACAAAAAGAATTAATGTCTTACCTACAATGTATGGACATGTTATATGAAGATATAAAAAATGTTTATATGAATCGTTTGTATAGTCTGAAGACTTTTACGGATGTTAATAAAATTTTATAATAGGTGTTCCCGTGTGAAGTTTTTAACAAAAAATCTAAAAACAAACATAAATAAAAAAAAAAACTTTAAAATGACTCTCCACTATTCCATAGTAGCGGAGATAAAAATTAGTTTATTTATTTATTTGGGATAGAAACAGTGATAGCAAAACAATACACAGAACAGTAAAATAAACATGCGCCAAAACTACTATCCCCAAATTAAAACAACGATCAGCAAAAATAAAAATTAAATAGAAGCGAAATACATTATAAATGGAATACAATAAAAAAATATATAAGAAATATGTATAAAAAAATATATAAAAACAAAACCAAAAAGGTGCAGAACCTATCAAGATAAAAAATAGATAATGAAAATAAGTAACGAAACAATATAGCAGTGTGCAGAGGATTTTGATTGGAGATGAAGGGGTAAGAAGGACAAAGAGGTAAATGAGGGTCGTGAAGTAGTCTGCCGCATAAAGCTACATACCACTCAATCAAACGGTACTAGCTTATTCCGTATCATTTTGCGATTGAAAATTGGAAGATATAGGCCCGGTATTACAGTCGGCCCTCAACTCATTGAGTTTGTTAAACTCAAGATTAATGTTATGGGGAGATTGAATCCATTTCCGTATTACAGTGCAATATGACATGTCAGTTACTAAATCTTCAATTATAGACATATTTTACTTTTTCTGTGGTTATTATCTGTCAAATTTAAAATAACCTCAAATAATACGAACTACAAAACGGGATGCTAGGAATTGAAATACTATTGTTTTATTATCCAACATGGTAAATTTAATTTTTTTCACCAAAATAATGCTTTTAAATACCCATATGTTCCTTTCAATATGGCTGTCAATTTGTAATGTTGTGTGGCGCCACCGTCGATACAACTAACGCGTCTAGTGATAGAACACTGAAACTACACTAGTTGCCTAACGCCTCTAGTGATAGAAACCGAAACTACACGCGTTGCCTAGCAAATGACAGTTGACTCGCCGTTAAGTACTTAATCCGCCAGAAACGTTGAGTTAAATATTTGTCGTTTTAGTGACGTATTTGAGGGAAGATTAGGCCTAAACGGACACTGTAATACGCTTTATTTTTGTAAAACTTGAGCTTAGCTCTTAAACTGAGACTGTAATACCGGCCCATAGACCTCATTAAAATTTTCATTGTATTGACGGCATATGCGCGGTATAATAAAGTAGGTATTTTCGAAAGTTCGCTCTATATACTAGAATATGGAACAATTCAGGTCTTCTGGTCTTTCTTGTTGAGGCATGCAATGAAACTAATTTTACATTATTAGGAGCATCGAAGCAGTTGTTCATTAATTTTATACAGTAATGATTGATCAAATAAGATGCGTCGGTTTTCGAGAGTGATTAGTTTATGGAATGAAACTGATTCCTGATAAGATGAAAATTGTAAGTGAAACCGGAAATTTATGTGTCCAAGATATTTCTTTTGAACTGATTCTAATCTGCTTTTACGAGTAGTATAATTGGGTGTCCACACTGGTGTGCAATACTCTAAGTGTGATTTGTTGCACTTGATCTGGGACTCATGCGACTCATATCAAATACATCAACACACCTGATGTCACTTATCTATGACTTCTCCTCTATGGTTTTGAAATGTCAAATCGCGTCGGGAATTGTTTCATAGTAGTGGAGAGTAAAAAAGATTTTCAATGTGTTTATATGTTTCATTTAATGAATCAAGATTTCGTCATAGACGTGCAATTATAAGTAATACTTAGTGTGTTGGTAATGACTTAACAGAATCGATTTTTATTTTGTATAATTATATTGCTTTGGTCGATGGCGTGCTGGGTTAGTAATCCAGTGGTCGCGAGTTCGAATCCTACCTCGACCGATTTCATTCACCTATAGCACAAGCATTTATGCCATATTTAGGAAATGTAGGAAGATATATTCAAAAATATATATTATATAGTAGGTAGGTATTATTAATATTTTCAGAGTTCACATTGAGGTATATTTAGCATTTATATCTACATATAACAATTTACTTTGTGTACCTACCATAGATGTAACGAGTTGTTTCGAATCTTGTCTCTTCCAATTTAATAAATTACGTTATTTATATTTTTTATGTTTTGTATTGTTCTTCTTCTTTATATGTAACGTTACTTTTAGCATAAAAATCATATACTATAGCTGATCATACACTAACTATTCATGACTGTATATTAATGGTGTACCGTGTCAATTTTCGCCTATTGAGAGAGCAGACTCTATCAAATGTCTAGGAGAATAGACTCATCGCTCAGATGGGATAAACATATGGAGCACATTACCAAAAGAACACGTCAGTTAGTATAATATTATCTTCAGAAGTCTTGTATGTAACACATGTAGTCAGGATTGGAAAGGACACTGACAACAAAACGTACGAGTGTCTATGGTATGAATGTGTGATGTGTATGTGTAGTGTATCTTCCCATTGTCTCTGTTTTAAATGTTGTTATTGTTTTCAAACCTCTCCTTATGTAAAAAAAAAATGTGTGCAAATTTTAACCGACTTCATAAAAGGGGTTATAAAAAGGGGTAAGGGGTTATGTTTCTTTATATATAATGTTCAGCGAAATATCTTTTACACATTGACCGATATCCATGATTTCTTTTCATTAGTAGGGAGGTAAGTATCTCATTGTATTAACGTTGAAAAAGAAGATTAAACCTGACCTATTTTATCGAAACTTATATGTAGCTTGCTGGTACCTAAATCAAGTATTATCGATACATGTCATAAAGTGTATCCTCTAAATAAATATATAAATTTGAACATGCCGACTGATTTCAAATTCAGTCATAAAATGATTAATTTATAGCACATTCAGTAACTCGGTGAGATCTGGACTTAACAATAATGCATAAATGTTTTTAAGGTCCAGTTTTATAGCGAATTTGAGCTTTTTACGACTGTACAAAACCCACCCCAGTCAACTGTGGTGTTAACTGTCATATCCTCACTTGATTTGTTGACACATATGTACTTCTTCATGTGGAGATACAACAAATTAATACTTTTCAATGTTGCAACCATAAAAATGTAAAGAGAGCATATCGAAATGCATATATACACTATTCTTTGTTGAAAGTTTTTTTATAATGAATTTAATGCCTCAGAACTCATGTATTATTCTCCACTGTATGTTTGCGTGAAGAGTATTGATTTCGCAGTTTTCAAGTCTATTTTATTTTTATTATTATTTATTTATTAATTTATGTATTTATTTATTTGATTAATCAATTATTTATTTACTTATTTCTTCTTTTATTTATATATTTATTTATTTATTTATTTATTTATTTATTTATTTATTTATTTATTTATTTATTTATTTATTTATTTATTTATTTATTTATTTATTTATTTATTTATTTATTTATTTATTTATTTATTTATTTATTTCTTTCTTTCTTTCTTTCTTTATTTATTTATTTATTTATTTATTTATTTAATTATTTTGGTAACAATCTATTTATTTATTTATGTATTCATTTACTATTTATTTATTTATTTATTTATTTATTTATTTATTTATTTATTTATTTATTTATTTATTTGTTTATTTATT
This sequence comes from Molanna angustata, assembly GCA_963576475.1. Classification (NCBI taxonomy): domain Eukaryota; kingdom Metazoa; phylum Arthropoda; class Insecta; order Trichoptera; family Molannidae; genus Molanna; species Molanna angustata. The sequence goes on from OY754981.1 coordinate 2,754,910, forward strand.
TATTTATTTATTTATTTATTTATTTACTTATTTATTTATTTATGTATTCATTTACTATTTATTTATTTATATATGTATTTATTTATTTTGGTAACAATTTATTTATTTATTTTGGTAACAATTTATTTATTTGTTTATTTATTTATAATTTCATTTACTATTTATTTATTTATTTATTTATTTACTTATTTATTTATTTATTTATTTATTTATTTATTTATTTATTTATTTATTTATTTATTTATTTATTTATTTATTTATTTATTTATTTATTTATTTATTTATTTATTTATTTACATATTTATTTTTTTATTTACTTATTTATTTATATATGTATTTATTAATTTATTTATTTATCTTTTTTGTAGATATTTATTTATTAATTTATTCATTTATATATTTATTTATGTATTCATTTACTATTTATTTATATATTTATTTATATATTTATTTATATACTTATTTATTATTTTATTTATTTATTGGTTACATTATTTTTTTTTATTATTATAGAAGACTACAGCTGTACATTTTTTTATACATTTTTTACGAGGCAGAATTCGAACTCGCGATCACTGGAATACTAGCCCAGCGCGCTAACCGCTCTGCCATCGACCCATCTTAAACATTTAATATTATAATTTAACAAATCTTAAATTTTTGTAAAATCCATACGGTTGAACTTTTGGATCAACATCATCAGTCATCAGTCGTCCAGTATTGGACATAGGCATCCTTTCTCAAAACAAAGAAGCTTGAACAATCGACGAGCATGTATGAGACGCCAGGAATGTGCATAAAAATAGAGGAGTATGGCGCTCGGTTCTCTCTGCTTACCCCGTAAAGAACATGGCTTATGGGATGTATGTATACGCAATGGAAGGGTACACATACACAGTACACATCCATAATATCGACACGTTTTTTCCGTCATTTAGTGTTTTTGCTCTCCAATATGCTATGGATGGTCGCTGTGTTACGTTGGGAGCAGTCATTGTTTTTGTGAGTTGAACAATATTATTTTAACTAAACTTATCATCAAACTGGATCATATGATAACATTAATAATAATTAAAAAATATATTTGCTTCACATTTATTAATTTTTACATATTATATAAAAATGATAAATGGAAAAGTATACAAAATTGATTTCTTGGTACTATGTACCATCAACTTTATCTATTTAACAATTGCTATTTTAAAATAGACAATTCCATAAAAACAGTTTAAGGGGGGGGACTGCTGCCAATGTACCTATTTTTTCAATTTAAATTTACGTCATTACTACAAAAATAATCATTTTGAAAAAAATAACCTACATAGTTACATAGTTTGGATATTAATAAATAAAAATATACCTTATTTTTTAATTATGTTCTGTATATATTCTTGTAGGAAAATAATGAGCATACCCCAATTTTTGACATTTATCTTAAATTTCTAAAAAACTATAAGGTATAGGCATTATATTTTTTTTATAAATTTAAGAAGATCAAAATATCTGGAAAAATACGATGTAACGTTGCATTAATGCATCAGGTTGATAAACCAAAAAAACTTATATTCCCCAATGGCGCTGAATGGAAAATAAATGTTTTTTAGGTTTATTTTCTAAACCTGAAGCATTAATGCAACGTCACATCGTATTTTTCTAGATATTTTTGTCTTCTTTAACTAAAAAAATATGTTGAACTACGCCTTATATTTTATTAAAAATATAAGATAAACGTTGAATATCGGGGTATGCCATTATTTTTCTACAAGAATTTATACAAAACAGTATCAAAAAGTAAAGATACATTTTTCTTTATGAATACCCAAACTATCGAAATTATTTGTTTTCAAAACGATTTGATAAGAAATAATGATGGTAAATCAAATTGAAAAATAGGTACATTGGCAGCAGTCCCCCCCTTAACGTGTTTTCAATTTATCAAAATAAATTGATTGATGTTCTACTTATTTTTTTTCCCTTTTATCAGAATGACTGTTTCGGCCGAAACGATCGTAAACACATTGTTTAAACATCATCGATAAACGATTGTTTTTTACTTTGTGGTATCATTTTGCAATTAATTAAATAAAAATTCCTCTACATGTTACGAGAACAAATTTTCCATCCTCAGGAGGATACAAAGTATGCTCTAACAACAATACAGTATTATTATTGTTGACACTTTCATTTCGTTTCAAAGTCTATACCTGCTTCAAGTTGTAACATAAAGTGACTACTAGCCAAAGACCTATTACTAGCCAATATACTAATAAAATATTTTTTTCAGTGTTGTTTTCGACCAATACGTTGCTATCTCTCTTGTATGTTTTACAGGCGTAATTCTACTCGACGTAAACCGACACGATATCGATGTTATTTAGTATAATATTTTACCTCAGACAGTTTACTTAATCATGACATGTTTGTCTTTTGTCTGTCTAGCATAAGAAATATTATGCTCCCCACACTTAACAATAATTAGGACCAGTGGCACGCGTGAAAGAAGTTCAAATTACCAACGAACGGAAGCTAACGATTTGTATATTCACGTGTTATACAAGTTTTTTGTGTGAAGAAAGCTCATTTGTACACTAATACTTCCGGTTTGTAAATACCTCCTAACTAATTTACATTAAATAACTACCCTTTTTTATTTCAACCCCTTCCTGACATTATTAGACTGTTACCGTGGTTAGTAATAATATGTAGGTACATTCGTGATTTCCACTGTAGAGCAATGCAAAATTTGTAAACCAATGTCAAATGCGAAATGCAATCATGAAAATATAAATTAAATTACAAATATCTATGAATTTTAATGCCACAGTTGTTTTCTTCTTCCTTTTACCTCAATTTTAACGAAGTTTTTTTTTTAATAAATAAAATGAATATGTCCTTGTTTTACAAGTACATACACATCTTTTTACATTCTCTAAAATAAGCATATATGCATTTGCTATAGGTGAAGGAAATCAGTCGAGGCAGGATTCGAACTCGCGATCACTAGATAACTAACCCAGCGCGCTTGCCGCTCTGCCATCGACCCATCTCCATTATAAAAAATAAAAGACCTTTTTCCTGCGTCAACAAACGTCAAAACACAATGTACGCGGCAAGCGGCAATGATGTCTACCACAGATGTCAACAAACAGTAGCGCCATAGAAAAAAATATGAATACAAACGACATAGCGTCTGAGTGGGACGCCATATGCTATGTCTTCGATTGCCATAGTTTTCTATGCCCGGGATATTGCCATAGCGAATTATGCCATATTATATATACTCTTGTGAGTGCCATCGTTTTCTCTATGACATATAGCAAATTCTATGTCATACGAATATATGGTCGTTTTGCCATAACGTCTGACTGTACATGAGTAAACAATACTTCGTCATATACTAAAATCGACCTAAAAATACCTACATTTGTTTTTTAATACAAATAAATATCTTCGTCAGCCCCCAAAATATTAATCCAAGTACATATGTAAGTATCGAGGAGTATTGCTTTATTATCGATATGATTTATTGATATAATTTGTTTACTCTATGTATGTAATGCTGCTGTGGGAGGTCACCCAAATGACAGGGGTGTGTGGTATAGCCTAATGTCTGGTGGCGTAACGTATTATGGACATCTCATTATTGTAATTGAATTATTATACAATCATTTATTACAATAAATATATTCTGTGTATCAAGAATAAAACTATCAACTTATTTGTATAACAAAACAAAGTTGGGATATTATAGTAAAACCGGGAAAACAAGGCACTTACTATTGTTAGATTCCCAGTAGGTTAATATTTTACAGATATCTTGTTCATACCCCTGATGTTTCTCAATTAAAAAGATCTGAAGTCAATGACAGTCCACGAGTGTGAATCTTCCATTCACATTCGTCGATTGTTCTTTTGCACTATGGTGCCGAGATTGCTAAACTAGAGGGCTCCATGAGCTACTTCTCGTGCTATGCATTTTTTTTTCTTGACGTTCACTTAGCGTTCTGTGAAGGGGCCGTTTATAGTCCATATATGCGGAACGGGTGGCGGTGGCAGTAGCGAAAAAAGATACTCCACCCTTGAGATACTCCATCCCCACAAAGAACATTTGGGGGTATGATATATATTCAAAAGGATTATTCGTCAGAAGGATAATAAATTATATTTGTGCATGTTCAAAATATCTATTATTTAAACATCTACCTCCAAATATGATATTGCATAAGTTAATCAGTTCAATATTTGAGATACAATTTACAATGATGAAGGGTTTCAAATAAAAAAATATTTACATGATGAACATTAGTAAGTATATTCTTAATTAATATAATATAATAATTAATATAAAATAATAGATAACAATTCAGCTAATCGTGGTGTAAAGGGTCGGAATAAATAATAAACTACGATAAACGCGACACAGTATTTAGTTGAACGGTTGACGCATGAATGCTTGCTCGATTGGTTTGTACGGAAGGCGATGGGCTGTAGTTCGTCAATCTTCGGGAACTGTCGAGGATATACAAATTGCAGTAAATATCTAGGAGCGTAACTACAACCAATACACGATAAATAAAAAGAAGAATCATAATCATATTATCAGCCTTTGTGGCTCAGTTGGTTAGGTATCTGGCTGCCGATCCCAAGATCTCGGGTTCGATTCCCGGTGAAGACACAGTTTTTAATTGTGTTTTCAGTCTAGATCTGTGCGGTGATTAATATCTAAGTCTATGTAATACTACAACTTATTCCTTATTGGGTGCGTGTTAACTTAATATTCGACATAGTACCTGTTACTCTCAAGAGATGTATTAAAAAAGAAAACTAAATAAAATAATATATATATCACTATATATTATAGTAACAAATATTTTTGTCTTGTTCATTTATAACAAAGACGAATGTCAAAAACACGATATATCACCGCATTTGATTTATTCATGAAGAATATCCTTGCAGCAGGACGAAGGACATTATATTACAAGTCGCATTGTATATTATAACATTATTGAATGAGAAAACTAGACTGCATCCAAATAACACCTAATCAATCTTACGTCGTGTGACGTGGAGTCGGTCATTGGTCACACTCCGTATAGACATGCGTCATTGTATAATTTATACATACATTCTACATGTAACAATCATTTATTAACTAAACATAATATACAGATGAATTGTACACAAATTTTTGAATCATAGTCATCTTGTTATAATACCGAATGGTAGTTAGTTTATATTGAATCGAGATAAGATTAGATGAGATTAGTATAAAAAATATTTTTTTATCTTGTAAAAACCAGTATATTTTTTTCAAAAATACAATACAAAAATAGGAATCGTGAAATGCAAAACTATTCTTTTATTGTCGCGGAAGGCCCCGGGTTCGATTCCCAGTGAAGTTTTTAAGTATACGTTATTCAAATCGCCAACACAATTTATAAGCAAATTACGTGTGATTAAAGACATGGAGTAGTATTAGAATTAGGAAGATGGTTGGTGGCAGAGCGGTTAGAGAGCTGGGTTTGTAATCTTGTGATGGCGAGTTCGAATCCTGACACGACCTACTACGTTTAGATTCAGAGCTCTAACTGGAAGGGAAATTAGTAAAAATCGATAACAAAAGTCCACTACGGACAGACACAAGAAGATATTTAAAAGGGTGTAAAAAGTTTGTTTTTTTTTTTGCTTTTTTTTTTCTTATTTTTTTTTATTTTGGTGAAAGAAGTCGGTCGAGGCAGGATTCGAACCTTCGACCACTGGATTACTAGCCCAGCGCGCTAACCGCTCTGCAATCGGTTTATTTAGATTACAACCTACAACCGGTTTTTAGTGAAAATATGCTTAGCACGAAATCGGTTGTAGTAGTCTTTAAAAAACAGTGGAATTAAGTTATAAACGTTTTTTTTTTATTTTTAATGTTTATTACAAATTTTAATAAATTCTTTCCTTATGTCCTCATTTCTGACCCTGTCATACATAATTATTATTTTCAATATAAATTAGATCATTTGATTATATCCAGAAACATTTAAAATCAAACTACGTTTGAGCATTATAAAGATTAGTATCAAGGGTGTATTAACTGAAATCAAGTTCAGAATTCAATATAATGTCGGTATACACATTGACAATTTTCCTCTGTGTACAGAGAGTGGTTACACAGATCAGCTTTGGGAGTGATTACGTTAAACCAAATAGCTGCAGCATAACTATGGAAATGTCTCAGTGAATTTTAATCAAACGGATAACTGTTGGGAGAGTCATACACATAATGTCATAAAGGTCGGGAGAGATAGAGGTCCACAAGCAGTTAAGTGGATGCAAGATTTCATAATGCAACTAAACTTTGGTTAAAGCGTCAAATGTCTGTATAGAGCTTCGGTTAAAGCTGCAATGCCTGCTATAGGGTGGTGTCGTATTAACAACTAAGTGATTTCAAATAATTAATTTGAAAATGAAAAACAATACATTTGAAAATAAAATCGAGAAATTCTCAAGGATGTTGAGTCATACATAAACATGTATATATCTATGATCTGTATAATATTTTTAAAATAATAAATATATATTTTTTTTAAATAAATAAACAAATAAATACAATAACTGGATTGCATAACGGAGAATTATAGAAGAGAAAAATGAGAACCGTCTTCAAAACAAATATGGAAGAAAAATGAGGAAAAAGAAAAATAACATGGAAATGAGAAAAACCGACAGTTTTATTTTATTTTTATTTTAATTTTGCGATATAATTTTTAAATCATAAAACAAACGTATTTTTGCAAATTATATGTCATTAATCGTATAATAATGTATGATTCTTGAATTTACGTCTATTGCGTATGTGTGAATTTAGCAGGATTTGACAAATCTACTATTATCAATTGATAAATTTGTATTCTAGTTCAAAATATTATATTTTATAATTGTTCTATTGTATATCATCTCTCATAGGTCCTTCACAGGGCACGAGTACATTGTTACAAAATAAATAGGTATTAATTTAATTATAAAATGTAGAATTAACTAAAATTCATCATATTGAAAAATGACGAGTAAAAAAAGGTTTTTATTCAGTGCTAGAATGATGTAAAGGATCTTACTAGCGCCATGTCCAATGAACAATTTTATTGTTAATCGGCGATACAAGATTCAGTGCATGGAATTGAAAAAGCAGTAAGAATAAAAGGACAAAGTCAAAGACGACTAACTAATCAAATACGCTTACATATAATAAATATTATAATTAACTGAAAGCTTAAAAATGTCATGATTTTTCACTGTTAATGTAATTGAATAACGTGGTTTTAACTGCAATAAAGATCTAAAAAGAAGAAATAGGAAATATGCAGTAGATATTATGAGATAAAATGATATTGCTTAATGTTATTGCTTCAGAAAAATAAATCCACTCTATTGTATAGCTATGATTAAAATACAAATAACTAAATAAAACAATCTAAGCAATATTTCCATTTTTTTTTGTTTCTGTCAATACTGTTTAAATTTACTTTTTTCAATATTTTGTACAATTGATTATTTTTGTGTATTTGTTTTACATATTTTTTTTTACTCTTGTTTACTCTTTTTTTATAATATATGAAAATATGAAAATTACAGCGGAATAAAGATACTCAACTGTGTAAAATAACATTCCCAGAACAGGCTTTTGCCTAGTGGGGTGTTATAAGTCAGTTTATATATGTGATATTTGTTTTGTGTATTTATAATAAATAAATAATAAATATATTTTAATAAAATAACTCAAAACACGTGTTGGGATACTTGTTATTTTAGTAAAATGAACTCTAAGTTCGGTCAAAGTGCAACAATATTAGTTTGGTTACAGAAACTGTTTGTTTGGTTAGTAAATTACTAAGATGTATCTGGTTACGTAGTTAAGTTTGTCTGTAAATTGGATGAACCGGAGTATTCAGTTTTGCTGCAGACCAAGATAAGGATATTATCCATATTGGATTAATTTACTTCAAGGTACGGTTCCACTTTGAGACACTGTTGCTTAATTAAACACTTGCGGTCGTACTTATTAGATTTCGTTAAATGCTTACTAAACGCGCAACTAGTTAATCACGAATAAAATACTTAAGATCGGTATTGGCTTCACAAATGTCAAAAAAAATGCATGCAATTTTTGGATAACTGATGTCGAAAAATGAAAACAAACACCGCGTTGTGCCATGTTGAGTCAATTACCAGCTACTATAGATAGTTTACGTTTATAAGTAAGGCGGTTAGACTTTATAATTATTCGTTTCTTTATCATTCTAACTGAATATACATATTTATACATTTAAGTATTTCATCAATATTATGCGACCGTTCATTCTTTGCTTATTTATGGAATCATTGGTTGGGGAGGAGCATATGACAATATTTTAAACCAAGTTAGAGTTGTATAAAAATTAATCATAAAGGTTATACTTAAGAAAACACGCCCTTTCCCCACTATTTGACATTATAAATTGTAAATAAACTTATAAACAGAAACACAGATAGATTCCACACTGAGTATTTTTATTTGCCTAAGCGCTTTCGTCAGTCACAGCTGGCATCCTCAGAGGCAAATAAAAATACTCATTATGGAATCTAACTGTATTTCTATTTATAAGTTTATTTACAATTTATAACTATGAACTTCCACTGTGTACGAGAAAACCTCGAAGTTACTATTTGACATATTCAAAGTACCCAAAGTAGATAATATTTATAAAACAGTGTCAATTTTGCAAATTTTCAAAGACAACATTTTACAAAAATTTGAAAAAAATAAGTCTCTGCGATTCCAAAACGATTTTAAAATACCCAAATGTAATACAGGAGAATTACAAAACAACTACATTTATTTGTGAATAAAATGTTTCAATTGCCCCTCAAATGAATTAAAGCAGATAAAGGAATATAAAAATTTAAACAAAAATTAAAATTGCACTGAACATTTTAACTAAAGTGGTAGTTTTCGATTTTTTGGTTGATTTGTTTCAAATGCCAGTATTTTCTTTTTTAATTTTTTGAATATGTTTGAATCGTCTATATTCCTCATTTATCAATTATTTTCATGTATTTCCTTATTTTTTTTATTTGAAAATGTACTTTGTGATATGTTTTCCCATTTGTGTATTCATCATTTTCATTTGTTTTCAGACTTTTTTAATGTTTGTTTGATTTTTTGTTTATGTATAAGATGATTTAGTAGCTTTATGTATGATTTTGTTTAATTACTTTGTACTTAATGTTTTTTTTATAAGTGATTCCCTCATCAAGCACAAGATTGCAATCTTTTTGATGAGGCACTGCAAAGAAAAAAATGTAAAAAATACTCTACTGGTGAATTGTATCTTTATTTGTATTGAAGAATTATATGTTAAATAAATAAATAATGATATAGATAAATTAATGATAAACTATAGATATTATTCGTAAAATATATAACTGATTCCTTTGTGATTCCCATGGGGATTATGAATCGTATTAGACGCCAGACCTGAAACTCGTAAAATTGCTGGACTAATAAAACTCTTCATCATGCAGACCTTTTTGTTATCATTTTCACAATGGAATGTCAAGACCGTCATAAAAAGGTACTCGAGGAAGTTAGAGTAATGAAATGTCTGCATTAACATGATTTCCAAGATATGACAAGGCAATATGGAGGCAATTAATATACATTAGTGATGAAGAAAATCATGAGAAAAACCAGTCTTAGTCTTAATCTTGAAAGTCATGCAATATTTAAAAAATATAATAATCGTTTTTTTTTTAATTTGTATATACGCAAACATTGGACTGTTTTCCCTGTCGGGAGACTCAATAGGTAAGAAGGCATGATTGGTGAACGTTGAGCGAGCGCATAAAGTGATGACAGGTCGTAAGCCCTGTAGGTGTCTTCAGTTCCTGGTTCTTCTATAATATTCCAACTACGTCTCTGTCGTGATGTTAAAAATTTGTCTAAAAAAATATATTTTAGGTCGAAAATAATACAAAAAAAGTGCAAAAATCGGTCATATAATACCTACATTATAGAATCTATCAAGACTTTTTAAACGTATAGTGACATTCTCGGATCCTATCCAATGATATTTAGAATTCCTACCCCTCTCTATTGGGAACGTTATAGGACTTTAAGGAACGTTATAGGACATCTCCGGAGCGACTGCTCATCGGACAACACAAGGCCCCTGAGTCATATTGAAAGCGCTGTTCGCTATAGCCAAGCGCTATTTTTTTTTTGTATGGGAATTGACTTTTGTTGTTGTAGAAAAACTTTCTACGACAAACGTCAAATCCCATAAAAAAAAATAGCGTTTGGCGACTTCCGTCAAGCATATTTCTTGCAGTCTTTTGCTGGACTTGCGCTCATTTCTTTATACATACATAAGCACAAGCATTCGACAGAATGTTCAAAGCACAATTATTGAAGAAACGCCCACAATAATTTGTATATTCCATCGCAAACAATGAACAAGTCATCCGACAGATGGGTTTCATTCATAGTGAACTTAACTAATTAATAAATTAAATTAGGTATGCATTAAATACTATATACACTTATTACTTGGGAAGGATTCCCCGGTGGTATTCAAACCAGAAACCTTTTACAAATATGTCGAATCATCGGCGATACAAGATTAATTATTCATGCAGAAATACAGCTTCGTAATGCTGTGCCAACTACTCGGCGTGATATGGTCATCCTATGTCTCATCTATACAATTATACAAGTGTAATGTATTTATTGTAGGTAAGCCATGCGTCCAGATAAATTACTGAAACTGTCACCCTTAATTCTGATTTTTCGAACAGTCCTCGAAAATGGATTGGGTCCTTAAATTTTCGTGTACTTTGTCACCTTCTTGATACATTTCAATATTTAAGCGCTGAAGTAAAATAATTCATTCAAATCATTATTTGAAAAGTTTTATCGATTCAAAAATGTAATTCTATAAACAGTAAAAAAGATTAACTACGAAAACCTGAAAATTTAAACTTTTTCTACTCTAGGTACCTACTATTGATATTTTTTTTATATTGTTATTTTTTTATGTTTTGTATGGCTTTTCACAACAGAAGGGATGTTATTTGAATATTTTACAAATAGCAGGTAGGTACTATGTCAAATATTTTTTTTAACACGCGTCCAATAACAAGTTGCCACAATCTGGAGACTTAAGATATTCTCACAGATCCAGACTGAAAACACAATTAAAAACTGTGTCTCCACCAGGAATCGAACCCGGAACATTTGGATCAGCAGTCAGAAACTCAACCAACTGAGCCACAAAGGCCAATGATATATAATAATAATTTAATTTCTTTCGGTTTCTTCTGCTTATTGTATTTTTTGGCTGTCAATTTTTTATTTGTGAACTTTTTACTGTGTAGGTTGATATATAAATAATGTTTTACTGTGAACTTTTTATTGTTAAGGTTGATTTATGTATATTTTTAGTGTTTTTTTTGTATACCTTATATGTATGTAAAATGTACAAACTTTACTGATAATTGCTTCGGAACAGACAATGTCTAGTGAAGCAGTTATCTTTAATATATTTTGTTTTTAATATTGTGCTACTAAATAAATAAATAAATTATTAATTTTATGAAACTGCAATTTAAAGAAATCTTCATGCGCTAAGGTTAAAGATTTATTCTTTATTTTCTATGTGGAGCTTGTTGTGTAAATATATCCATAGGTAAGTATTAAGTATATACCTAAATGGAAATCGCCAATTTCATCCAAGCAACAAATTGCAGATTAAATGAATATAGTGCGTCATATTACAGCAGTTTTCTCAATATTATTAAAACATATTTGGTAGATGTAATTTATTTATTAACATTAAGCAAAAAATAAAACAATATTCAATAATTATTCAACTATAATATTATTTCTAATATGATCGATTTCTTAAAATGCACTTTTTGGAACTGTGAATTTTATTTTTTTTATTTATTCATCTTTTTGTACATAATATAAACAAATATATTGTACACTGGCGGGCTTATTGCCATTAGGTAATTTCTTCCAACCAACCAGGTTACAAAGTATAACAAAATTGTGTATGTACATCAACATAATAATTAGAGCAAAAGAAAACAAAGATAATACATATAACACTTTCGGTCGGAAAACGAAATTTCATATTATGTAGGTATATTAAGAATTCTGTCACTTAAGGGTGTCATCTTTATCAACGCTAATTCCTTAGAGACAGGTCACTGCGTACTATGTCTGAAGATTTCCACATTTTCATTCTTGGGACATCTTGTCAGACTATTACTATCCTTAATTTACTTCCACTTAAACAGGATAGGTAGACTTTCACAGTTCCACAACATTGAAATTCCATTTATCATAATGTCTCATTAATAACTTCAAAACAGTTTGACAGTTGTTGGATAATATTGAGGACAGCACCATAATACATACATTGGTATAGATTACCTTTACATAGCAGTGTAATACAGTTGTGTTTAATATGCGGGTCGCAAATCATGAACGAATAGGTACTTTTTTGAAGATATAATAAAAGAAAAATATTTTTTGCTAAACATTATAGAATTTTTTTCGTTTTACAAGACAAAACATTTTTATTATTTTAATTCTTTAAATCGAGGCTTAACATTTCTTGGGTTGTTTTCAAGAGATTGCGTTGTAATTTAATTTAATAATGCTTCTCGGGTAACTAACAGGTACTTTGTCAAATATTAATTTAACACGCACCCAATAACAAGTTGCCACATTCTGGAGACTTTCGATATTAATCGTCTCACAGATCCAGACTGAAAACACAATTAAAAACTGTGTCTCCACCGGGAATCGAACCCGGGACCTTTGGATCAGCAGTCAGATACCTAACCAACTGAGCCACGAAGGCAGACATACGTTATGGAAATAAACTAGTGTTTATATACATTGTTATACGAAGCTTCACAAAATTCGTAATGGGCTAGTAAGAGGAAGCTTTGGAATAGCCCCCATATCAGAAAAAACTCACAGAGATCCGACTCGGATGGTATGGAATTGTAACGAGAAAAGAAAAAGATCATTTTTGATGAAACTGCTCTAGCACTCCCAGAAAACAGGAGAAGAAAGGACATCCACTATCCATGCGGTGGGGTAATATGAGAAAGCCCATGGATAAAGCCCAAATTCCAGCCCAGGACAATACAGAATAGATCATCCTGGAGTTAAAATATTAGGAAAGCTGACCCTACCTAAAGTAGTACAAGGCAAAGAATATGAACGGTGTTATACGTAAATTAAATAAATCTGTTCATGCAACATATTATTACTCGTGTCATGTGGATAGATGGACACCCAGAGTTCTGAAATGAAGACCATGGGATATGAACAGGAAAATAGACCGGCCCCAGAAAGGTGGGGCTATGAAATTGTCCCGGTTGCTGAAAGTGGATGAGTGCAAGAATCCCAAAAAAAAAGTAGTGGAAGTGTTAGACGAGGCCAACATCCAACAGCGGAGAGGTGACTGAAAGGAGAAGAAATAATATAATACGATGAACTCTAAAAATAAAACAACCCAAAACTGAGTAGAGCATAGTATTCATCATTTATTATTATTTTGTTGTGAAAATGTGTTTAAATAGTGACTAAATATACCTACGCTACTCCGTCCAGTCATTGCATATGGCGCCGAATGCTAGGTAATGACCAAAAGAGATGAAAACATACTTCTGATATTTGAAAGGAAAGTCCTCAGAAAGATATTTGGTCCTGTCAACGAAAATGGAGTGTGGAGGAGACAAATCAATCACAAATTAGAGGCACTGTATGGCGAACCTAACATTGTACAGTTCATTAAAATATGAAGACTGCAATGGTTGCGCCATGTCCACAGGATGAGTGATGATCGTACTCCCAACAAGGTTTTAAACACCACACCAGACGGAAAAAGAAGCAGAGGCAGACCAAAAATGAGATGGCTGGACGATGTGGAGGCTGATATACGAGCACTTGGCCTTACCAACTGGAAGAGAGCCGCAGAGTGCAGGGGAGAATGGCGACTGATTCGTAAGGAGGTCAAAGCCCACAACGGGCTGTAGGGCCAATGATGATGATGAAATATACCTATTATAAATTAAGACGTCGAAACAAAAAAGTTTGAGCACCACTGGTTAAACTTATGTACAATATGACTATATTCAGACTCGTAGTTTCTGTTGTATTGAGCCAATATTATTAATCTTAGTCATAATATCCCATATTGAATTCCAACCAGACCGTTACTTTAGACATGGCTGTGTTGTGGAATAGTATAGATTCCGTCAGTAAGGAAGAGAAGCCCTGGAAAGAGATACATTAGTTCACTAATGTCATATACGGCTGTGAGCGAAAGTTTACTGCAATATATTTTGTAGGTATATCAAGAATATTCAGACGAAATGATAAATCTACATATTACAATTATGGTCAGATACCTATGAGTGATACATCTCCATATTGAAGATATTGACAACGGCTACGAAATTTTGTATAGGTATGCATAAAATATGTATTGAATTTGTGAAAATTTATTCTCAAACTAACCCAAGAATCAATAAAAAATGGTAACAACGATAAAAAAATACCCAAGCACAACGAAACAATAAAAAAAAACCCAAGCTACATGATACAATAAATAAATAGTAACCCAAGCAACACGGAACAATAAATAAATAGTAACCAAGCAACACGGAACAATAAATAAATAGTAACCCAAGCAACACGAAACAATAAATAAATAGTAACCAAGCAACACGGAACAATAAATAAATAGTAACCCAAGCAACACGAAACAATAAATAAATAGTAACCCAAGCAACACGAAACAATAAATAAATAGTAACCAAGCAACACGGAACAATAAATAAATAGTAACCCAAGCAACACGAAACAATAAATAAATAGTAACCCAAGCAACACGATACAATAAATAAATAATAACCCAAGCAACACGAAACAATAAATAGCTAGTTACCCAAGCAATACGAAAAAATAAATAAATAGTAACCAAAGCAACACAAAACAATAAATAAATAATAACCCAAGCGATACGAAACAATAAATAAATAGTAACCCAAGCAACACGAAACAATAAATAAATAGTAACCCAAGCAACACGAAACAATAAATAAATAGTAACCCAAGCAACACGAAACAATAAATAAATAGTAACCCAAGCAACACGAAACAATAAATAAATTGTAACCCAAGCATAACGAAACAATAAATAAATAGTAACCCAAGCAACACGAAACAATAAATAAATAGTAACCCAAGCAACACGAAACAATAAATAAATAATAACCCAAGCAACACGAAACAATAAATAGCTAGTTACCCAAGCAATACGAAAAAATAAATAAATAGTATCCAAAGCAACACAAAACAATAAATAAATAGTAACCATGCAACACGGAACAATAAATAAATAGTAACCCAAGCAACACGAAACAATAAATAAATAGTAACCCAAGCAACACGAAACAATAAATAAATAGTAACCAAGCAACACGGAACAATAAATAAATAGTAACCCAAGCAACACGAAACAATAAATAAATAGTAACCCAAGCAACACGATACAATAAATAAATAATAACCCAAGCAACACGAAACAATAAATAGCTAGTTACCCAAGCAATACGAAAAAATAAATAAATAGTAACCAAAGCAACACAAAACAATAAATAAATAATAACCCAAGCGATACGAAACAATAAATAAATAGTAACCCAAGCAACACGAAACAATAAATAAATAGTAACCCAAGCAACACGAAACAATAAATAAATAGTAACCCAAGCAACACGAAACAATAAATAAATAGTAACCCAAGCAACACGAAACAATAAATAAATTGTAACCCAAGCATAACGAAACAATAAATAAATAGTAACCCAAGCAACACGAAACAATAAATAAATAGTAACCCAAGCAACACGAAACAATAAATAAATAATAACCCAAGCAACACGAAACAATAAATAGCTAGTTACCCAAGCAATACGAAAAAATAAATAAATAGTATCCAAAGCAACACAAAACAATAAATAAATAATAACCCAAGCAATACGAAACAATAAATAAATAGTAACCCAAGCAACACGAAACAATAAATAAATAGTAACCCAAGCAACACGGAACAATAAATAAATAGTAACCCAAGCAACACGAAACAATAAATAAATAGTAACCCAAGCAACACGAAACAATAAATAAATTGTAACCCAAGCATAACGAAACAATAAATAAATAGTAACCCAAGCACCACGGAACAATAAATAAATAATTACCCAAGCAACACGAAACAATAAATAAATTGTAACCCAAGCATAACGAAACAATAAATAAATAGTAACCCAAGCAACACGGAACAATAAATAAATAGTAACCCAAGCAACACGAAACAATAAATAAATTGTAACCCAAGCATAACGAAACAATAAATAAATAGTAACCCAAGCAACACGGAACAATAAATAAATAGTAACCCAAGCAACACGAAACAATAAATAAATAGTAATCCAAGCAACACGAAACAATAAATAAATTGTAACCCAAGCAACACGAAACAATAAATAAATAGTAACCCAAGCAACACGAAACAATAAATAAATAATAACCCAAGCAACACGAAACAATAAATAGCTAGTTACCCAAGCAATACGAAAAAATAAATAAATAGTATCCAAAGCAACACAAAACAATAAATAAATAATAACCCAAGCAATACGAAACAATAAATAAATAGTAACCCAAGCAACACGAAACAATAAATAAATAGTAACCCAAGCAACACGGAACAATAAATAAATAGTAACCCAAGCAACACGAAACAATAAATAAATAGTAACCCAAGCAACACGAAACAATAAATAAATAGTAACCCAAGCAACACGAAACAATAAATAAATTGTAACCCAAGCATAACGAAACAATAAATAAATAGTAACCCAAGCACCACGGAACAATAAATAAATAGTTACCCAAGCAACACGAAACAATAAATAAATTGTAACCCAAGCATAACGAAACAATAAATAAATAGTAACCCAAGCAACACGGAACAATAAATAAATAGTAACCCAAGCAACACGAAACAATAAATAAATTGTAACCCAAGCATAACGAAACAATAAATAAATAGTAACCCAAGCAACACGGAACAATAAATAAATAGTAACCCAAGCAACACGGAACAATAAATAAATAATAACCCAAGCAACACGAAACAATAAATAGCTAGTTACCCAAGCAATACGAAAAAATAAATAAATAGTAACCAAAGCAACACAAAACAATAAATAAATAATAACCCAAGCGATACGAAACAATAAATAAATAGTAACCCAAGCAACACGAAACAATAAATAAATAGTAACCCAAGCAACACGAAACAATAAATAAATAGTAACCCAAGCAACACGAAACAATAAATAAATAGTAACCCAAGCAACACGAAACAATAAATAAATTGTAACCCAAGCATAACGAAACAATAAATAAATAGTAACCCAAGCAACACGAAACAATAAATAAATAGTAACCCAAGCAACACGAAACAATAAATAAATAATAACCCAAGCAACACGAAACAATAAATAGCTAGTTACCCAAGCAATACGAAAAAATAAATAAATAGTATCCAAAGCAACACAAAACAATAAATAAATAATAACCCAAGCAATACGAAACAATAAATAAATAGTAACCCAAGCAACACGAAACAATAAATAAATAGTAACCCAAGCAACACGAAACAATAAATAAATAGTAACCCAAGCAACACGAAACAATAAATAAATAGTAACCCAAGCAACACGAAACAATAAATAAATTGTAACCCAAGCATAACGAAACAATAAATAAATAGTAACCCAAGCACCACGGAACAATAAATAAATAGTTACCCAAGCAACACGAAACAATAAATAAATTGTAACCCAAGCATAACGAAACAATAAATAAATAGTAACCCAAGCAACACGGAACAATAAATAAATAGTAACCCAAGCAACACGAAACAATAAATAAATTGTAACCCAAGCATAACGAAACAATAAATAAATAGTAACCCAAGCAACACGGAACAATAAATAAATAGTAACCCAAGCAACACGGAACAATAAATAAATAATAACCCAAGCAACACGAAACAATAAATAAATTGTAACCCAAGCATAACGAAACAATAAATAAATAGTAACCCAAGCAACACGGAACAATAAATAAATAGTAACCCAAGCAACACGGAACAATAAATAAATAGTAACCCAAGCAACACGAAACAATAAATAAATAGTAACCCAAGCAACACGAAACAATAAATAAATAATAACCCAATCTACACGAAACAATAAATAGCTAGTTACCCAAGCAATACGAAAAAATAAATAAATAGTAACCCAAGCAACACGGAACAATAAATAAATAGTAACCCAAGCAACACGAAACAATAAATAAATAGTAATCCAAGCAACACGAAACAATAAATAAATTGTAACCCAAGCATAACGAAACAATAAATAGTAACCCAAGCAACACGGAACAATAAATAAATAGTAACCCAAGCAACACGAAACAATAAATAAATAGTAACCCAAGCAACACGAAACAATAAATAAATTGTAACCCAAGCATAACGAAACAATAAATAAATAGTAACCCAAGCAACACGGAACAATAAATAAATAGTAACCCAAGCAACACGTAACAATAAATGAATTGTAACCCAAGCATAACGAAACAATAAATAAATAGTAACCCAAGCAACACGGAACAATAAATAAATAGTAACCCAAGCAACACGAAACAATAAATAAATAGTAACCCAAACAACACGAAACAATAAATAAATTGTAACCCAAGCATAACGAAACAATAAATAAATAGTAACCCAAGCACCACGGAACAATAAATAAATAGTTACCCAAGCAACACGAAACAATAAATAAATTGTAACCCAAGCATAACGAAACAATAAATAAATAGTAACCCAAGCAACACGGAACAATAAATAAATAGTAACCCAAGCAACACGAAACAATAAATAAATTGTAACCCAAGCATAACGAAACAATAAATAAATAGTAACCCAAGCAACACGGAACAATAAATAAATAGTAACCCAAGCAACACGGAACAATAAATAAATAGTAACCCAAGCAACACGAAACAATAAATAAATTGTAACCCAAACATTACGAAACAATAAATAAATAGTAACCCAAGCAACACGGAACAATAAATAAATAGTAACCCAAGCAACACGGAACAATAAATAAATAGTAACCCAAGCAACACGAAATAATAAATAAATAGTAACCCAAGCAACACGGAACAATAAATAAATAGTAACCCAAGCAACACGAAACAATAAATAAATTGTAACCCAAGCATAACGAAACAATAAATAAATAGTAACCCAAGCAACACGGAACAATAAATAAATAGTAACCCAAGCAACACGAAACAATAAATAAATAGTAATCCAAGCAACACGAAACAATAAATAAATTGTAACCCAAGCAACACGAAACAATAAATAAATAGTAACCCAAGCAACACGAAACAATAAATAAATAATAACCCAAGCAACACGAAACAATAAATAGCTAGTTACCCAAGCAATACGAAAAAATAAATAAATAGTATCCAAAGCAACACAAAACAATAAATAAATAATAACCCAAGCAATACGAAACAATAAATAAATAGTAACCCAAGCAACACGAAACAATAAATAAATAGTAACCCAAGCAACACGGAACAATAAATAAATAGTAACCCAAGCAACACGAAACAATAAATAAATAGTAACCCAAGCAACACGAAACAATAAATAAATAGTAACCCAAGCAACACGAAACAATAAATAAATTGTAACCCAAGCATAACGAAACAATAAATAAATAGTAACCCAAGCACCACGGAACAATAAATAAATAGTTACCCAAGCAACACGAAACAATAAATAAATTGTAACCCAAGCATAACGAAACAATAAATAAATAGTAACCCAAGCAACACGGAACAATAAATAAATAGTAACCCAAGCAACACGAAACAATAAATAAATTGTAACCCAAGCATAACGAAACAATAAATAAATAGTAACCCAAGCAACACGGAACAATAAATAAATAGTAACCCAAGCAACACGGAACAATAAATAAATAATAACCCAAGCAACACGAAACAATAAATAGCTAGTTACCCAAGCAATACGAAAAAATAAATAAATAGTAACCAAAGCAACACAAAACAATAAATAAATAATAACCCAAGCGATACGAAACAATAAATAAATAGTAACCCAAGCAACACGAAACAATAAATAAATAGTAACCCAAGCAACACGAAACAATAAATAAATAGTAACCCAAGCAACACGAAACAATAAATAAATAGTAACCCAAGCAACACGAAACAATAAATAAATTGTAACCCAAGCATAACGAAACAATAAATAAATAGTAACCCAAGCAACACGAAACAATAAATAAATAGTAACCCAAGCAACACGAAACAATAAATAAATAATAACCCAATCTACACGAAACAATAAATAGCTAGTTACCCAAGCAATACGAAAAAATAAATAAATAGTATCCAAAGCAACACAAAACAATAAATCAATAATAACCCAAGCAATACGAAACAATAAATAAATAGTAACCCAAGCAACACGAAACAATAAATAAATAGTAACCCAAGCAACACGAAACAATAAATAAATAGTAACCCAAGCAACACGAAACAATAAATAAATAGTAACCCAAGGAACACGAAACAATAAATAAATTGTAACCCAAGCATAACGAAACAATAAATAAATAGTAACCCAAGCACCACGGAACAATAAATAAATAGTTACCCAAGCAACACGAAACAATAAATAAATTGTAACCCAAGCATAACGAAACAATAAATAAATAGTAACCCAAGCAACACGGAACAATAAATAAATAGTAACCCAAGCAACACGAAACAATAAATAAATTGTAACCCAAGCATAACGAAACAATAAATAAATAGTAACCCAAGCAACACGGAACAATAAATAAATAGTAACCCAAGCAACACGAAACAATAAATAAATAGTAACCCAAGCAACACGAAACAATAAATAAATTGTAACCCAAGCATAACGAAACAATAAATAAATAGTAACCCAAGCAACACGGAACAATAAATAAATAGTAACCCAAGCAACACGAAACAATAAATAAATAGTAACCCAAGCAACACGGAACAATAAATAAATAGTTACCCAAGCAACACGAAACAATAAATAAATTGTAACCCAAGCATAACGAAACAATAAATAAATAGTAACCCAAGCAACACGGAACAATAAATAAATAGTAACCCAAGCAACACGGAACAATAAATAAATAGTAACCCAAGCAACACGAAACAATAAATAAATTGTAACCCAAGCAACACGAAACAATAAATAAATAATAACCCAAGCAACACGAAACAATAAATACATCAACCATATTTTTTCCTTCACACGCTTTATATCTCAATAGAGACGAAATTGGAATATATATTTATAGGAGAACCGCTAGATCAGGCACCTTCTGAGTTTACGACATGCCATCGGCTGGTTTACGTGATCCCTTATCAGAATCCAAAAACTCCAATGTTTGTGTATGAATTAAAAAAAATATTCGATCATTCAAAATTTATATTATACAATGTAAAATAATTATACAATATTTTATTTTATATTATTACTGCTATTCCATAGTAGTGCAGAGTAAATGCGATAGGCATTTACTCACACACAACACACAACTACTTACGGTTCTAATATCAATACTAAACTCTGCTGACAACTCCCATATATTAGTGATCATTTCAGACGTCTGCCCAATGTCCAGTTCCAGTAAACCAGACGATGCCCACCTTTGGTACTCTCCTGTCACTGCAGGAATTTAATGAAGGACCAAACAATGTTCACCTGAGCCAGTTGCTACACTAGTTGCTGTTGCTGTGTGACAAGCTGACGGACATTAGAATTTACCATCACTAGTGTTGGGACAAAGTGAGAAATGTCCCAACCCTTCACTAACCATAATGGAAGTACACATATTATATAGACCACAACGCTAAGTGGAGGAATTTGAATTCGATCAATACATCGGACTGTTAAAATTGACATTTATTAATTTAAATACAAATTTTGGCCCCGGCTTAGAATAGTCTTTCTACTCTTTTCTATAATCATTTTTTTCGGATGTCCCGTAAAGCCGGCCAATCGAAAATACAACGGGCATAATTACATCTCGCATAGTCCAGCGATGTAGTTCACTATCTATTTTGAATGTTATTTTTTAGGTGACACGATACAGGTGTGTGGGGATACACGTATGTGCCATGCTTCGTTTTATAAGGTGAAGCACACCCGTACACCTGTCGCTGATTACCGCTGATTAGCCGACTGCCTTGGCACAGTTGGTAAGCCGTTCGCTTTCTGTGCGGGCGTCCTGGGTTCGATTCCCGGCAGAGGAGAAATTTATTTAAATTTATTTCTCACGCAAATATTGCTTCTCTGGGCTGAAAACTCTGGTTAGTTGGAAGAAATTGCCATACGGCAATAAGCTCGCCACTTGCGCAGGGTGCAAGGAAGTGTTCATTATTATTATTATTATTACCCCAAATTTCGGGATATGCGTGATGGTATGAACGAATGGAAATACAATACAAGTAGCCACACGGCAATATCTTCCAACCAACAAAGTATGGTATGAATGTATGTGAGCAAAAATACTAAAAAAGAGAAAAAATACTATAACACTAAGATAATTTATTTATAGCAGAATAAGTTAAACCCAACACCAAACTAACAACTTAATAGTAAACCTTTTTTATTCTTTCAGAAAGGTTGACAATCTCTGGATGCTTTTTCATTA
Source organism: Molanna angustata (assembly GCA_963576475.1). Lineage (NCBI taxonomy): Eukaryota > Metazoa > Arthropoda > Insecta > Trichoptera > Molannidae > Molanna > Molanna angustata. Next base: position 2,777,857 of record OY754981.1, read on the forward strand.
AAAACATCTTGTATTTTAAACTCGGCCTTCGTGGCTCAGTTGGTTATATATCTGACTGCTGAGCCAAAGGTCCCGGGTTCGATTCCCGGTGGAGACACAGTTTCTAATTGTGTTTCCAGTCTGGATCTATTATGAGACGATTAATATCGTAAGTCTCCAGAATGTGGCAACTTGTTATTGGGTGCGTGTTAAATTAATATTCGACATACCTAGTACTTGTTAGTTGCCCGAGAAGCAATATTAAATAAATAAATAAACATTATTCAAACAAAAAATAAAACCGAGTTTTTCCGGAACATGAAGCATTTTAAATATTTCGACATATAAAATCAACCTCAATTATTTATTAGTGGGGCACCTTCGACAAGTAGATATGGGGTACCTCGACAGCCCTGTCGGAGGTATCCCATGTATGTAAAATAAGCTCAATTTAATATTTATTTGTATTTAATGATAAAAAATAAAACTATAAAAGTTTCTTCATTACTTCATAGATGGTGATGGTAAAAACAGCTTATTTCAAACTATCAGTTTCTCATTATTAAAATACATAGAACTTTCAAAATCGCACTAAGGGAACTCAATAATAAAGCATAATAAAATAGATAAAATACATAAAATGAGGTCTACATAAAATGCGGTCTACCTAGAAGCCGGTTTGTAACAGAAAAGCGTCTGCTCGGGGCCTGTTGTATAGATTATGTACCGCAGAGTATACGTATACAGCCTAAGAACGAAAAGATCTGACCCCAAGAGCCAATATAGACAATACGTTGGGACAGTGCCCGTAAGAAGAAGATAGAATGTTTAGAAATTTGGGCTCCTTGTCAAGGTGGGACCTCATGCTTTGCATGACCCTAATGTTAGATTATTTCGTCACTGTGTTGTATATTTTTTGTTACAATCCTCAGTAATGAAAAATGTTCTAGTACTAGAATGAATTAATAATCACATCTTGACTTTTATACAAAATGAATAGCCGACAGTGGGTCTATGTAAGTGAATAGTGTTTATACAATCTCGAATAAATCTAATCTTAAACAAATACTAACGGCCCCATGGTTATCTACTTGATGAAGTAGCCACCGGTATAGAATAATAGAATTTAAAATTCAATTACAGACATAATGATATGCAAACAGATTTAAAAATGACCATTGGACATTGGTAGGGAAAAGAACAAAAGACACTAGAATCGCGGGTGCCATTTTTTATTCAAATCTCTTATTTACTCCCATTTCTCATTCTGGCGAGTATGCCTCGTCGTGTCCAGTAGATATGTACATACTCATCTAATTTACAGAGGTGTAGAATCAATCTGTAAAATTTAATATTAAAAAGACTGATGAACTAGCCGAAATGGCTACGATCTCAGACACTATTACGGACGACTTCATAATCCAAATTTCAGATATTTTTCCTTGTCTCAAATCAAATAAGTTTTAAATTGAGATGAAAATTAAATTGGTCCATAACAAAAAAATACAAAGGTTCATATTGTGCCCCGACCTAGTCTCCATTTTTATAACATACATATAAACAGAATAGAAAGAGTTCAAAAAAGTACCTAAGAACTATCAACTACAAACCTTCATTTTCTAAACTATACAGATTGGAGCGAATTTCGTGGTCTTGAATCCCTAGAGAACCGAAGAATCCAGAAAGACCTATCACTTCTACACAAAATAGTTAATAACACTGTTTTGATGCTTCCCAAATAATTGTGTAACACACAGTTTCGTGTGCCAGGTAGAATAAGCAGACACTCAAAATTATTTCATATAGGTACACTGTAGGACTGATAATAGAATTAATTCTTGATATTGATATATTCTACAACACATATCCGCAATATCGTAGGAGTATATCGGTAATGACGCAATGATATGAGACATAGAATACCTAACTCCTTTATCCTTACCCACTCCCCGCAATTCCTACATATCCCATTATCATTTGTATGTATAAAGTTTTGAATTGTCTTCTTTGTTTTTTTTTATTTATTTATTTATTTATTTTTTATTTATTTATTTATTTATTTATTTATTGATTTTTTTAATTATTTTTTATTTATTTATTTATTTATTTATTCATTTATTTATTTATTTATTGATTTATTTATTTCTTTATTAATTAATTAATTTATTTATTTATTTATTTATTTATGTATTTATTTATTTATTTATTTATTTATTTATTTATTTCTTTATTAATTTATTTATTTATTTATTTCTTTATTAATTTATTTATTTATTTATTTATTTATTTATCTATTTATTTTGTTGTTTATTTATTTATTTGAATCTTTCTGTACATATAAAAAGTACACTTGCTGGCTTATTAATATACTTTATTTCAATTTCTTTCGTAAATTTCGTTTTAACTTTGTTATTTACATATCTTTAAGTAATTTTATAACTGTATATACATATGCTTTATAACTGTATGTTTCCATAACTGAATAAAATTAAATGAAAATAAATATTTTGTTTGTAATTAGTATATTTGGTTTTAAATATATTGAATCTCCGCCTATGAACCTTTCAAACTGAGTACCTTACTAAACAATATCTCCTCTTAGCATGTAGATTTACCATCACTAAAGAGATGTTATGTCGGTGAGTTTTAGGGCGCTGCTGTACTGAGGGTCAGTATGAACTATGTATACCTACATATCGTATTGAATGTATGTATGTAGTGTGCATAGGACCGTAGGTACGTATGACCATTCACTGTAACAAAGGTAGGACTGTCGTCACGTGACTCTCCCTATTAATGTTCTGGATTAACGCTTAAGCCAAATTAACTGCCCTGGACCAAATATATCAGGATCGGAACCAATCCTGAATTTCAATTGACTGACGGTATTACAAAATGTTAAGGAAATCTTTACCTCACTATATTAAAAGGAACTCACAGCTTTTAATACATGCGCCCAATTTTTTTTTTGGTATGCTAAGAGCTACGACTATATCGTACATGCCCATCATCCATGGCTCATGGCTGGTAATACAACTATCTTTGTACTATCTTTAGAAATGTTAATCAAACATCATCAGTGTCGTCTTCCTCATCGCTAAGGGTCGTGACCAGCCTCTCTCCACATCATCAATATTTTATGTATTGTAATTATTTTCCATGCGACGACGTACGTGTACGCAAATCCCATTCCCCTTAATTTTTTGTTTCGATTCATTTATAGTCTTTAATAATAATAGCGACTCGCGCAAGCGAGTTGCTTTACAAATTTAATGGAAATTGGTTGCAGGAAAAGGTTATCAATTTTTTTTTGTCATTTGAAGCTTAGAATAAGATTATTATGTATTTGCATTTGATCACACTTTTCGAATAGATTTTATTTCTCAACATATTATTTACGTAGTTGTATGATTTTTAACACAATTTATTATTTTTTTGTTTTGATTTTTTTTGCGTTCAATGTCAACTTTTACAGTAGGTACACCCTTCGGTGGTAAAAGTGAGTTGTGGTGAAGAGGGCACCGACCTGTTGCCCAGAATTCTAAGATGGGGCTGCGGCCACCCCCAACTTTACTGGCTCGGCCTCTATGGCCACAACCTAGCCCCCAAGGTCAGAGAAATAATAAAAATATTACCTAAAAAGACACATGTATGATAAATGACATTTAAAACGCCCGATGCTGCGTTCAGATTGAAACACACCTCGAAAGCGTTCAGTGAAATTGGTGTGAAAAACGTCATAATCTGCAACTTCAGGAACATCCGACACTCGACGCAGAGTGTTCTACTGAACGCAACCCTAAATATAGGTGAAAAATATCTGTAATAATTACAAGCTTTCTGAACATATTGAACTTTTCGACCACTTGCAGGCTTATTTAGCACAGCAACAGAGTACTACGTCTAACGACGGACTGCCCGTTATTGTTTTGAAATGGAGGTGTGACATTTAATTATTTCCTTAACCAACGTGCACCAGTAACTCTAAGTCACACGTCCTCCTAGATATAAACTATCCCCAACTAAACCTAAAATACAATCGCCAAAAACCCTCTTAGATCGTCCGGTTGGACATTGTAAAATAGTCCTAAGTGTCCCTAAATGCGTTGAAAGGTTCAAATAATAATATCCAAATCTGCATATCAGATGATGCGGTCGAATCTAAGTATTTAGATTAGCACTTGACACTTACAAAGCGGTGTAGTGGCTCGGTTATCAAAATGGTCGGAAATAGGAGTATGTAGATTGAATTGGATGATATCAAGAGATGACTTTTGTTCGTTTTTGAATATTACAGTTTATTTCGAAATCCGATAACTTCATTAAATTTGTATGTGGGTGCACATGATTGATTATTTTTTTTCATTAGTGAATTTACATATTCGTGATTAGTTAACTGTTGATGATAAGCCCGCAAGTAATGAGTTACAAATATTTATGAGTAGAGATCTGCAGCCAAAATGACCTATACACTGAAGTTCGCGAACAAGTCAATAAAGTATCTGCCGTATCTGGATGTCTAAAAATATGGTCTGGAAAAATTAAGACATGTGTATTGACAGCAGAATATAAAAGATATGCGTACGACCGATCATGACGTATGCTGTGGAAACGTGAGCAGACACTGTACGAAATATAGGACAACAGAAATAAAGGTTCTAAGGACAATCACTGGAAAAACTCTCCGAGGTCGTGTTTGCAGTGTTTGATTAAGGAAAACATGTTGAATAGAAAAATATCGTTCGGTGGAGTATATCCAGAAAAAAAAAACATTGGAAGGACCACGTAGCCAGAATGGAAGGATAGTTTGACTTCGTCATCTCAAGAGGCATAGTTTTTTAATTACAGACCAACAAGTCTACTAAAAGTATTTACACATGTACCAATGCTCACACACAGGTCAAAATTAGACCGTAGTTCATTAAAGCTTTAAATAATATAAGCGCTGTTGCAATCTTTGTTTACGAACCCATTTCTCAACATCGTTACCAAAAATTATGTTCGTCACTTCATAGATGGCGATGCTATTTCCACTTATTTTCAAACGAAACGATTCTCATATTTAACATATATTGAACTAGCTACGTCCACCTCCACCCGCTCCGCATATGGGGACTGAAAACGGCCCCTTCTCAGAACGCTAGTAAGAATGAAAAAGAATGCATGGCACGAAAAGTAGCTCTAGAAGCTCCTCTAGACTCGTGGTCTCGGCAAAATTGTGGAAAAAATAACAATCAACGTCGGTGAAGATAATATTCACATACATGGATTGTCACGAGGTACTTCAATCCTGCGAACTGTGAACATATATTGAACTTTCGAAAATTGGATTTATAGGAAACTCAATAAAAAGGCATAATTGGTGAATGTTGCGCAAGCGAATAAAATGATCACGTAAACCAGCCGATGAAATTTAGTAAACCCAGCATGTGCCTTTAGTTATAATATTCCAATATCGTCTCTATAGAAATGTTAAAAAAGATATAATAAAAATAATTCATCAAGGAGTAAAAACTTTCTTTTCAGATTTTACAAAGTCTAATTGTTTTAGTACCATTTATATCATATTGTTTAACAGTAGAATGTGTATTTTTCTTTAGCATGTGCTGTATTTGTTTTATATAACAACTGTGTTTGTCACAATTCGTGTTTGGCAGCTTAAAAGTAAGTAATCTATGCTTTGACGTTAATTTTTTATTTAGTGCACTGTATTTTGTATAAATTTCAGCTTTCCTCTATATGAACTTTAACTATGCCAAATCTCACACTCCTCCATGCGAAAAGAGGTCCATTATTTTCGCTTCACGTATGAATAGACGTTTTACATCGGTTATATTTTTACGTATAATTTGTATTAGTGAAATTAATAATTTTAGTTGACACGTCTATGTTCTTACTTACAAAATGTAAAGTGTTTGTTATACAAGTCAATACATACATGCTTCTCTGTTTTGAAAATAAATTGATTTAATTCCTCAACAAAGCGACTATTGCTAATGGAATACTTGCATTGAATATATCGAATTATCTTCCAGCTATTGTTGTAGAACACATCACATGTGCTGAATAATTATCTACCACAGCCTACAGACTATTCAAATTTCAGACTAATGGACGAGTTGTAACAAGCAGCTTTACAAATGTAACGAAAACTTGAATTGTATAAACCTATGTTACTTACCTATGCTAATAAAGGTGATTCTGACGACAATTAAAAATAATATTGAATTTATTTATTCATTCGTACCATCACCGCATATGCCACAATGTGGATCTCCAGCGAAAGGTGTGCAGCTGTACGGTATATTATAAAATAAAGTACGTCACTCGCGTGTATCCCCACACATCATCATCAGCAATGGCGCTACAGCCCGGTGTGGGCCTTGACCTACTCAAAAAACTGCCTCCATCCCGCCCTGTCGACAACTGTCTCCTCCAATTTGTCTGTCCGATCGCTCTTATATCACCCTCGATGTCCAGCCATCTCGTCCTAGGTCTCCCTCTGCTTTTTTTTCCTTCAGGACAGGTGTCCAATACTTTCTTTGGGACCCGGCTATACTCCATTCGACAAACGTGTCCGAGCCAACGAAGACGTTGTATTTTGATGTATTAAAAATAATTTAATTATGAATTGTAAGAATCTACACAAAACGAATATTTTATATTTGCGTATAAAAATATTCTACTTACATACACAGTGGTATAAGTATTTTTTTTTATATTTATGGCTTTCGTCACCTACAAGCACAACTGGCGCAGTTCATAGGTTATATTGTCACCTCATGTATAATTTACCAATTTCTCGATAAATGACATTACAAAAAGGTTTCTTCGTCCCTTCATAGATGGCGATTGTGTTCATTCATTTTATTTTATTTTCAAATAAACAGTTTTTTTCTCTAGGGCTTTTCACCCAAAAAGGATGCTGCAGCCGTTACTAATCAGAAACATTAGATTACACAGATTTAGTGTATTCAGATTTATGATTAAAATATATAGAACATTCAAAAACAGGATTCATGGAAACTCCATAGGAAGGCATAATTGGTGAACGTTGCGAAAGCGCATAAATTGATCACGTAAACCAGACGATGAAAGCCCGTAGGTTCCTCGAGTTCCTGGATTTCCAATAATATTCATTCTTCGTTTGAGATGTTTAAAATTGTCATAATAATCTGCATATGTCCGAAAAAATGGGTCATTTACTTATTGAAAAACATGATACAAAAGTCTGTTTTCCATTCGAAGGGTGATGAATTCAACCAAATATACTGTTGAACATTAAAACAGACAAAAATAATCAAAGATGGCGCTTCATCAGTCTTGTTTTAATGTATTCAAGATAAAGCCGTGAGCAGACACATTGTTCAGTTTAGTGTTGAGTTGACGCGTGCCATTTCACTGACCAGAGGGGCACAAACCACCCCCGAGAGACTTCACCCCTTACAGAGGAAGATACAGAGTAACTCACATCCCCAAACTAAACCATCCAAGGGACATCACATGCAAATGCACTAGACTTGTATTATGAAATAGATAACATGCAAATTTTAACGTTGGAAAAAGGTTATAACAGGTAAATAGATATACATACATTTATCTATTTACCTGTTATAACCTTTGTTTAATTTTGTATAAAAGAAATGTGAACTGTGTATTCAACACCAGTTGATTATGGCCTTATAAGCCGAAACGGTCGTCGGGAGAAAAATAAAATAAATTGTGGAATTATATATGTGTTCATATTAATCATTGTCATAATATTAACAGTAGTACATGTTAACTTCCTCGGGCTTCTTGTCCCCTGTATCAAGACTAAGCAGCGACAGTCTCCAGAATTTGGCATATTATAATTGGGTGCGTGTTAAATAAATATTTGACATAGTAGGTACGTGTTAGTTGCCCGAGAACTAATACAAAAATAAAAACGAAAACCATAAATAATTTTTTAATCTCTATTAATTAAAGCGCTCATTTGTGTGACAATTTTTTTGCTGTTTAAACATATACAAACATATAAAAGACATTTTTTAATAAAGAAATAGTTTTGATATTTCCAGTGCAAATTTATGGATGTTTTTACTGTTTATTTTTTTTATGACGACGCAGTGTATCGATTTTATCCTAGTATTTATTTTTTATTTAATTTTAAGTGTAGGTTATAAAAAAAATAATAAATAAATAAATACATATATAAATAAATAAATAAATAAATAATAAATAAATAAAGAAATAAATAAATTAATTAATTAATAAATAAATAAATTAATTAATTAATTAATTAATCAATTTATTAATTAATTAATTAATTAATTAATAAATTAATTAATTAATTAATAAATTAATAATAAATAAACAAGTAAAAAACAAATAAATAAATAAATCAATCAATCAATAAACAAATTATTGCATTAAAATAAAGATTTTGTCACCTACTGTGAATAACGACATATCGTCAATATTGTAATGAATATACATGTAATCCTTCTGTAATTCTTCTTCCTCGTTTCCTCAATGCTGAGGGTCGTGATCCACGGAACTGCCAATGGACAGAACGAATCATGTCAAGTCATATCTGCCCTCCGCAGCATTTACAATCATCATCATCATCATCAATGGCACCACAGCCCGTTGCGACCCGTGGTCTCCTCCAGCATTCCTCGCATTTAAAATAGTATGAAATAGTTTACGCATACAATTTTTAAACTTATGTATGCCTTTTCATATACAACATAAGCACCCTTCGAGTGATCTTGTATTACTGAATAAATTATTATGTATTATTGCTAGGAGAACCTGAATATCTTAACTTTGAAGTTGAAAATAGGACAAGACATAAATTTGTTTACTTGATAGATAGATGAAACTCAACATTTGCACAACATCATTATCCTTTTTTGGGAATTTTTTTTAATGAACTTCCGCTTGAAATACGTCGAATTGAAAATCATAGGAAAATGATTACGTCTGTCGAAAAAATCTTCAAGGGGATGGTTGTACAGATTTAGTAGATTTAGGCACATATGTATTTGTTTGCGACTTGTGTCGTTTCTGTGATGGTGGCCATTGTACATTCTCTTGTGTGAATCTGACTTTTTGATAATTCTTTTTATGTAATATGATAGAAATTGACTGGGCGAGAAATGGATCCCAACCAATATACTTTGTATAATACATTTACGTAATATTGTGTTTAATACTTGCATAAATAATTTTGTACATATATGCTGGTATAATCTTAATATTTTCTCTTTTTATTTTACATTTTGTTTAGTCATTTAATAGCACACATCCTCCCTCTACAAAAGACAATAAGCTTTAAGAGGTAGGTGATATTGTAAACTATACAATGTATAATTTTTTCTGTTCGCATATTTTATGATATAAATTAAAAAAAATATATAATTAAATAAATAATATTAACAGTAGTACATATTAACCTCCTCGGGCTTCTTGTCCCCTGTATCAAGACTAAGCAGCGACAGGTGTGCATAACTTTGTAAAATGAAGCACGACACAAGTGTGCATCCCCACACACGTGAATGGGTTGTGGTATCATCTCGTTACTGAACTTTGTGAGATGTTATTGTTGCCTGTTGTATTTTCGATTACCCGTCTCTTACTAGGGGCACCCGAAAACGTTCATAATAGAAAACAGTGGAAGCACTATTATATGCCGGTGTCTCAACATTATTTAACTAAGATACAAAAACTAATACATACATGAAATGATCGTAACAAAAACAATTAATTTTCCCGCCCAAATCACTACTGTATACCAGCATAACTAAACGAGGTACGAATATATGCCCAAATTTTAGTAATTTATTATTACGCTAGGTGGTGTCCATTAATAAAGATTAGCAAAATGTTCATTAGGGTAAAATACACAGTAAATGACCGTTGTTAAATCCGGCACTTGTGACGAAGGTAACAATACACACAGGATGGTTGTTTTCAGATTCGACGACAAAAAAATAACGATAAAAGTCTATTAGATCGGGCGTCCTGTGTTGACATTGGAACAATTAAATATTCACAAAAGCTTTGCGAATTAATGATGTTGCCGGCGAGGTGACAGCAAATATTGGGGTAACATATTCACAAAAATAAACTCTACCCACTGTAAAATTTATGGACTGGAAAAAAAATTATCAATACTTATTCACCAAACTTTATTTTTTTAAAGCATTATTTTTTATATCCTCAATCTTGACATACATTTCTCCCTTCATTAACATCCATGCATCGTCTTATACACGCCTTCCTTCATCCTTCAATATCAACTTTTACTTGGCCGACCTCCACTTTTCGTTCCTCTTTTATCAGCCTTAAACATTTATTTTTTCTATGCGGCCATACCTCCTTAGGGCATTTATTTTCATCTTACAACTGAAATCTCCTTGGGTTGTCCTAGACTTTAGGACTTCTCAATTTCTCACAGGACACGGTAATTTTAAAAGCTATCTTCATCGCTTCAACATTGCTCTCTCTTCCTCATGTCAGTTTTATCAATGTCTGGACCAAACTTCGGATCACATTGGGAGTGTTCCCACCCAATTGTGTCCTCTTACAGATTGGAGCTTCTCGTTGCTGTCCGTGGGCCTCTTCAAGGTCACATTGGACATGCGGACTTAGTGATCTCGAAGAACAATGATAACCTTCAAATGATTTTTACCATAGATACGGTGCTTTATTATCCGAAGATTCCCACTGTCACTTCTCTGATGCCATATATACCTATATATGGCTCTGAAGTCGTCGACAGCCCGCAGGTGTGAATCTCGACTTGCACTTGCTGACTGTTCTTTTTGTACCATGGTGCCGAGATTACTAATCTAGAGGGCTCTACGAGCTACTCTTCGTACTATGCGTTGTTTTTTTTGTTCATTCTAACGTTCTGCGACGGGGCCGTTCACAGTCCTCATATGCGGAGCGGGTGGTGGTGGAAGAAGCGAATCTTACAATATATCTTGCAATCAAATACACTCGGCATAAATCCTCATTTCTTAAGCGGTTGCAGACAAATCTAAGCTTAATTAGTTTAGCTTAGCTCGCATAGCTAGGTCATTTTTCATATCACATAGTTTGCGGTCTGCACACTTGTATGAAAAACGACCTCAGCTATGCGAGCTAAGCTTAACTAACTTATCTCAGATTTTGGTCTACGACAGGCTTTATTCTATCATACATCGTTATACCACGAATACTCTAAGTGACCTCATTTCAACCGCGTTAATTCTACTTTCATGCGTCTTCTGACGTGTACATGTCCCACTAGCATAGGTACATTAGAGTGGAGTCGAGTATGTTTATTTTTTAATTTTATTTAATAATAAGAGAAATAAATTTTTTATTGAGACGAGAAAAAAGTTTACATACGAATACAAGGAAATATATTAACAAAATAACTTTTCCGACTAAAAAGGACCATGCTAAGCTATGTTGCAGGAAGACAAGACCCCAGCAGCTGATTTTCAGCATGATCCTATATTCTTCTTCTTCATGTCGCGCTATGTCAGGTTCTGCCAACATCAGCTATCACCTGCTCTGTCCCATGATAATTTCAATGCCTGAGTTATAAAATACAACAAGTACGAAAATCGTTTCGAGTTAGTATTACCAAGGAAATCGAAAAAAATAATACTGTATGATTAACAAAAAGAAACATTCCTTAAAATGTAGAGAAGAAGGATTTTTTTTAGTTCCAATGAATAAATCAATTTTTTTAATTATTTAACGAAAACAACAAAGTAATTATTATAGTGAAAAATAAATTGCCAATTTAGACTTGTTGCTCTTTAAAACTGAGGTATCAATTTTAAAAGATTCATGCCTCATCGACAAACATTCATCTTCTGTTATTCAAGCTTCTATAATCTACCACTTTCAGAATGTCATGTTCCATTCCTATCGGCTTTGAATATTTTCTTCGTCAGGCGTTCTTCATTCATTCATCTCAAGTGGCCAAACCATGTCAATGTACATTTTGCTCAGTTGATAAAAAAAGATAATTTTTAGCGGTCATAAAAACAAACATAGTTTAAAAAGAACATGTCCCGTTATTTACATACAAAATGAAATGCATCCTAAATATTTGCGTTGGCCGGGGGGTTTACATTAAAACTAATGATATCTGGGTCCAGTGTCCATCGTTTATTCATACCATGGTCCATGTTATTAATGATGGAGATGATATGTAGTGAATGTATGTATGTACAAACACCACTCACGGACACATATCACTGCTGCTAAAAAGCACTTGAACAAATATAATTATATCCTCGTTACACATTATATCTACTATGCCCTGAAGGATAGGTATTATAGTCCTTTAAAGTATTGAAAGTACAAGCTAATCTTTGAGCATATATTTTTTTGAATATATTATAATATAATAGGCTTTTCATTGATCATATATAACTACGTATTAAATTATATTTCGTAGGAAATCAAGCTAAATTAAAAATTCTATGGAATCTGAGCAATGTGAAATGTATCAGAATTGTGATATTCCAGTTATAACTTGTCACAGAAAAAATGTGATTGTGAAAAAAACGTGTGAGAAGTTATTTTATTTTTTTATTTATTAGGAACAAACCAACATCTTATATTATAATATTACACAAATTATAGGTACATATATATAGAAAATAAGAACACGATAAAGAAGCCACAAGGGCATTGAAATTATCATAAAGTATCATAGATTTATAAAAATAGAATTGTAAACAAGAAATGAAAAAGTAAGTACAATAATTAGTACAAGATATATGATAAGGGCAATTTTTTGCTGCAAATCATAGAATATCCAATTAAAATAATAACATTATTAAAAAAAGAAAAAAATATATATATTCAAAAAGTATCTATATATTAATACGTGAAGCCTGTGCCAAAGATCCGTTTTTAAGCAAACTGCGCGCACGGAGAAGTCTGAGGTTTCGCATAATTAAAGTTTGTATGGAGAAGAATAGGAGAATAATAATATTTATACATAATATGCGTTATTAATACAATAAATTACATAAAAAGATATTTCACTTCAAACCATTTATTGAGTTTCATAGATTGCAAAAGTAAAGAGATACACAACTTTTATACACTCAATTAGTATGGGATATTTGCTTATAATGAAGCCAAAATTCGAAATTGTATGTATCTCATTTATTTCGATATCGTTGGTTACGTTTCAACTGTCATTGTGACTTTTACGACGCATTTGTTTTAATTCGAATTTCGAACATGTTAGTAAAATACATATTTGAATACCTGGTAGGTACCTACTTAAACAATAATATAATTTATGAAATCGATTTGAAATTCAAATTTCGAACATGTTAGAAAAATATATATTTGAATACCTAGTAATAATTAGTACTTGTAAGTAAAATGATGTTGAAATTTTTCGCTACAAGTCACAGCATATAACAATTAAATTTATAACTTCATATATGTATAAAAAAACAAGATTATTTATTTTTTTTTATTTACCTTTTATCACACCATATTTATAATGACAACAATAAGTAGACTACTGCTGCACAACTAGGAAATCCTGTTCTAGGGCTAGCAGTTTACAATTTTTACTGACAATTATATGCAATTATGAACCAGATGATTGTTCCCGTTCCTCACAAAATAGGTACTCATTACCTCAACAAACATATGGGCTCACGCACGATTTTTATTTTAGAACCATAGAAAGAGACTAGTTAACTACGTTGCTGTAGTTAATATGAATCACATGGTTCCCAAATCAAATAAAATATTTTTATGTGTTACTCAAAGAGCATCGCAAACACAATATGGCATAGTTACAAATGTTGTTAATAATTTTAATTTTTAATTATTTAAGTAGTTATTGTTGAATACTAATATTGATTATATTACATTTTTTGCTACAAGTCATAGGAAAAATAACTAACATGTAAAAAAGAAGAAACAATCTATGAAAAAGAAACTACAAGTTATAAGATGTTTATTTTAACACTGTCATAATATTTCTCATTCCATCGCTTTACGGTGCACGCGGTGGTTCAAACACATATGAATGGAAATGAAAACGGCGTGATTGTATGCATTAATTTATGACATAGTATATTCAAAGACCCCAGAAAAACAATTAAAAATATCATTACAAGTTTATTAAATAAGAAAGATAAATGCAATGCTCGTTTTTTTGACTGCGAAGTTATATTCATTTAAAAATTAACATTGTCATAAAAATCCAATACAACATTGTTTCTGAAGGAAACCAGTTTTATTGTACACGTTAGGTCTTGTCAACTTTTAATACGATTATTAACGATGTATGACTGTATGTGATAATTAATTATGTGTTGTGACCCTCGTAGGGCTTATATTCTATTACACGCTTTCTCTAACGATTCAGGTCTTCATAAACAACACTGGGAGGTAGGCACTGTAAAATTAATCACAATACATTCTATTGTTGTATAAATGTCATATTATAGGTCTTTTAAAGATTTGAATTTAAGTAATTTGTCCATAGCAGCTTGAAAATTAAACTATTTACAGCGAATCGAAATAAAATGGATTCATAGTTAATTACATGAGTTATAAATGGGTTATCAAAAACGAATATAATAAAAGTGATAGAAATCTTTATGATCGAAATATCACATTAAATCTGAAAAGCTTATCAACATCTCAAATTTCTTTGCGATTTGCATCAATATGCTCTAGCCATGAATAGATTGAACCAAGACAAAGGTGGGTATATGATGCTATAAATCGGAGTTCCTCACAGCTGTCCTCTGGCCTCTTCAATGTCCCACATAGATCATGCAGACAAGGTGATCTTTCGGTAATTCTACATATACATATGTATTATCAGACATATATTATTTATTGTAACCTAGGTCACTAACGCCTTACGTATAAAGATCTGAAATCGATGTCAGTCCACATGCATGAATCTTCTGTTCACACTCGTTAATTTATTGTTATATTTTTACTTAGATACCGAAACTGCTAGTCTAGAGGGCTCCACGCGGTATGATATGCATGTTTTTTGATGAAATTTAAACAAAATGCAGATTGATGAATTAAAAGAAGAACTCTTATATAGAATAACTGTTGGATACAGAGAGAAAGTAATATTGCACCTACCTGATGGCAAACTTCTTCCTTCGAATCGGAGGTCTTATAACCTCTTTTAATCTATCGATATAATAACGGAAAAGAAACACGAAATATACATATGTATTTCGTCATGTATCGAACTTCTTAAACTGTCAGTGATGAATACGTCGACGAGTTGTAGACGATTATAATACTTCTGAATACTGATGTATGTAAGAAGCAATACTTTTGGGAAAGGAAAGCGTTGTAATTGTTGCTACATTTACCGAACAAAAACCAAACAAGAGAAACGACGAATTAGATCAGAAATAATGAAATAAAGCAGACAATTAAGAGAAATACTCTCATTTGATTAGAAAGAACAGGTTTTATTTGTTAAATAAAATGTATATTAACAGAAATGAATAACGAAAAAAAGAACAAATAATACACAAGAGATCAAAACGTTATAAAGGCTATAGAAGAAAGCCGTCACTTTGCAATATTCAATGGCTGTCAATGACAGAGCAAAACTTAAATGTTTCAAACCTTTTGGTAATGTGACAAATCAATGACAAAGGAGGACACTTACCTGTGAAGATTTAGCCCAGTCATCAGCCAGGTAACGCAGCTCCCTTCCCAATTCGCACCAGTCAACTTGACCAGCTCGTTCGCAGACACTTCGCCATTTGCTGTTTTTGATCTCCTCTGCCAAAGATAAAAAATACAATTATTATTAACGCTAATTATCATTTGATAGATTGATGCTCATAAGTCACATGGTGTGTTGACATTTCTTTGGTAAATGGAATAAGTTAATTCAGCTTATATTGTTCTGAAGATCAAAAAATATGCTTCGCCTAAAATTAACAAAAATCAAAGGAGATGCCAATTTGGTCATTGGTCAAGCAAAGACTTTAATTGTTTTTATTCAAATCTAGTATCAAAGCAAATTTAATTGACAGCACGAAAATTGAAAAGAATGAAACACACGTTCTAATTATGCCAGGGGATACGGAAATTGAATAAAAAATAACAAGAAAACAGAAAGCTGGGGAGGTTTGAAACGTGTGTGACACATAAAGAGTTAAAAAGAAGACAAAAAACCGCAAAAAAGGATCGAACAAAAAAAAGACCCCGAGTAATTATCAAGAGTTCAGAATTTGAATAGGGTATGTTAGTGGTAGGTACTTGTTTATGTGATCCGGCTTCTGACCATTTTAAAAAGCAAACGATAATTGAACCCGTAACAATGGGCGTTGGGCGAGCATCAGAAGTGTTAATGCCGCTGGGGTGATACCAGGATAGCAGATAGGCAGAAGAGATAAACCTGCCTTAATTACACAGTGACAGGCATCAGCGCGCGAATATTACGAATAATCAGCCACGATTACTTACAGGAGATTATTTTATCTACAATTAGGATACTGATAGGAAAAGGATAGCGAAATTATATGGAGAAACGCGAAGCCCTCGTCAGATGGAATATTCCTTTCTACATAAAGGTGGAGTAGAATTTTCATTTAGATTTAAATTGGGTTGGGATGTAATTGCAGTATGTTCGATGTGAACTATATAGGTACACACATTTCTATCTGTTACTGTGTTCCTGGTATCATCTCTAAACGAGTGGGTTGTGGCCAACGCTAAACTCCTCACTAACAAGTCACTATAGAGTATTCAAAGTTTCTATAGAAAGTTTTCGGCAATTTTATGAAATGAGTGAGTTTAATTCTTTTATTATTTAAATATATTATTATGAAAAATTGATATTTATTAATGACATTTTATGTAAGTGATGTGCCCTTTTAGCAATTTGAAAATAAAAATAACAAATTTCGAGTTTCCTGAGCATGGGAGTCACTTTGAAATATTTGACAGTTAAAAAAAATGAGAAGCACTATTCAGATATCCTTCAAAATCTAATGAGGTCTATGCGAGTTTTTGATATACAAATTTGCAAAATTTGAAAATAATCGAATGAGCACTTTAGTCTATAATCGATAATCTAGAATAAACACGCCGTACGTAGCATATTATAGTACACAGCACACACACACACACAGATACATTGTGATAAAACTTTCAGAATGCAATCCCAGCATGATACTAGTTGATAATCTGTAATAAAAAATTACCTTAAAAATTACGAATTCATAAATCCCCTTGGGGTAGTGAGGAGTAAAAACAATGTTAAGTTCAACCCCTTCTTCATAAGAATTCATATTTTTTTCGTGCAACTCTCCAATAATATCTAAAAATTTAAGTCCTGGCAGCACCGTCCACCGTGGTTGACATTTGTCATTTGACAGATATTATACGCGTTCGTTCTGTCATTTGATAAAACATTTAAATAATTAATCAGCATAATATTATATTATAACTTTTTGTTTTATGTAGCTTCACGGGCAACTAACAGGTACAATGTCAAATAATTATTTAACATGCACCAATAACAAGCTGCCACATTCTGGAGACTTACGATCTGCTTATGGTATTAATCGTCTCACAGAGCCAGACTTAAAACACAATTAAAAACTGTGTCTCCACCGGGAATCGAATCTGGGACCCTTGGATCAGTAGTCAGATACCTAACCAACTGAGCCACGAAGGCCGAAGATAGAAATGATGCGACTATTTTAATTTTATGTTTCCCCCAGAGACAATCCAACTAGCAAACAAGTCGTATAAATAAGAGTTATACCTATGACTTTTAGTTGTATAGGAGTTTTATAGTGGTTATTAACTAACTCTGTTAGTCGTATAGACGTTGTACATCTGACGGTTAAGTCGTCTAACTAAATAGTCTAATTGCAACATCCCATAAACGTTTTTGCAACGTAATTATACAAGGATCACATAATGGTCTTAATCGAAATGTTAACTTAACAAAGCTGTAAGTCGTAAAAACATTTCAGTTGTATAAAGATTTTTAAAAAGACAATATCGTCATAAAAAGGGTATTATTATAACATCTAAACAACTTATTGGCCTATAAACGTTTTAGAAAAAACTTTAATAGACGATTGTATAGTGGTATTATGGTGACTTCAATAGGACATAAAATTATTAGTGTGACGTTTATATACCTATTATTCAACAGTTGGTTTTATAAATGAAAAACAAAAACTTTTATAAAACATAATATGTAGTTGTCGATGAACCTGTTATATTCCTTTTATATGACAATATGTTTTATAGATGTTAAGTACAGACTTTTATAAAACAAAATTAAACATTTTGTTTTACATTTGGGAGAAATTAAGAGAACATAAAACGCTGAATCTAGTAATTGAATATAATATGATTTATTAAAACATCCTAATACATGATGAAGTTACATGTTAGTTAAGATAAATATCACGTGCGTTAAAAAAGTTTTATACGTGAATTAAATCAACGGAAACCTAATGTTTATTGATATTTTTCTGCATTTTGAACAAACTTGACTTGAAAAAACTATGAGTCTTTTTTCCCTTTGTTTACTATTCAAGTAAGCTTTTTTCTTGGCCTTCTGGCCCTTAATCCATTGTTGACTAGGCGTCGTCGAATCGTCCTATCGCTTACAATTATACCACTCTCAGCAAGGATGTGTTGGATATCACTCGAAGTGGATCTACGGTCTTGAAGAGCTAATTTCGTTATCCTTCTGTCGTCTATCAATAACGTCTTCTGGTTTCTGCCAGATTTTACAGCATTGTGTAAACTTTTGGAGACTTTGAACCTCTCGCAGACCTTTGAACTCCAGACTTGGACGCTCTGTGTCCCAACTTTTCAGCAATTTGTTTATATGTATATCCCTCTTCTCGCAGGGTGACTGCTCTACTACATTTTGTAGGTGACCAGTAGCCTCCAAGCATGTTTCAGAAGAAGTTTCAGAATAAAATAATCTCAGAACTTGAAAAAACACTCCAACCACTTACAAATGACACAGTACAGGACGAACGACAGACTAATAGCTCTTGCTTAGATAGGATTTCAAATATCCTCAATAATTACTTTCTAATGATCACAGACATCAAAAAAACAAATTTCCAGAAAAAAATGTGAGTAATAATGATGATTCATATCATCAAATAGTAAGGTATATGTTCCTTACAACTCATTATGAGACAAATTAGAAAGGATTAACTAATTTTGTAAAAAAAAGTTAAAATAATTAAGAAAATATTTATTGTTTCTTGCGAAATAAACAAAAGAAAATATTTGTCATTAAAAACAATAAGATTGCAATAAAATTTCAATGAAAAAGTAAAATGAATCACCTAGTAAGTTGAAAAATGTAGTCAAAATAAAAAGTTTCCATTCTTTTGGCCACTACTGAATATCACGTGTTTGTGTCACCGACACAGTAACAACATAGTTCTCTATAAATAATGGGGTGCATGCTATCTCCATGGCTCTTCAATCTATACGTTGAATGTTGCATCAGAACTTTTATGGAGGATAGCAAGGGTCTGAAATTTATTTATTTATATTCACATACACGGCCTCTTAGCCATTATAAAAATATGGTAAAAATAAAACATAAAACTCGTATTAAACAACACA
Organism: Molanna angustata; assembly: GCA_963576475.1. Classification (NCBI taxonomy): domain Eukaryota; kingdom Metazoa; phylum Arthropoda; class Insecta; order Trichoptera; family Molannidae; genus Molanna; species Molanna angustata. The sequence goes on from OY754981.1 coordinate 2,797,474, forward strand.
ACAATTAAAAAGAAAAACAACACAATAATTCATTAAAATACAAAATCTATCACACAAATCGAAATATTCATAATATGTCCCATTCCGATTCGTCTAAATTTATCTGTCTGAATTTTAGTAGGTATATGAGAAATGTCAAAACGTTGACAATTCAGTAAGTATAGTATATGAAGGATGTAAAGAGAACGTACTGAGAATGGATGCCAGCAAATCGAAGTTCAAATGGTGTTTCAAAAGAGTGATAGCAGAACAGCGTACCAAATAAAATTAGAGAACAAATGGTTCAAGCAAGTAGACGAATATGTCTATTTGGGAAGCAACGGAACACCGGAATGGACGGATTGATAAAGAGATCGAAAGAAGAGTTATGGCAAGAAACAGAGAGAATGGAGCACTTAGACCAGTTATGAATGACCGCAACATATCAAAGGATGCTAAAGATGCCATTGATAACGCTATCTTAAAAGTGCCAACCTTGATGTATGCAAGTGAAACTTGGACATGGCAGAAGTCACATGAAAGCAGAATAAATGCAGTTTAAATGAGATCACTAAGATGAATCTGTAATAGAATTTAAGATGAAGATAGATGTCATTAATAGAATGAAAATGATGAATTCATTTCATTCATTAATTGGCCACATGGGGAGAATGAATGAGGAATGCCTGACGAAGAAAATATACAATGCGCATAGGAATGAAATGAGAAATCAATGCCGCCCAAGAAAGGGATGGCATGACCATGTGAATGGTATTTTGAAAGACGAAAAGGTTAGAAGCGTGAAGAACAGATAAACATGTATAAGAAGATGTATGAATGTTGACGAGGCGATGATTGTGTGTCAAGATATATGGCATTCAGTTTTCTCTGTCTACCATGTGAGGATCATGGCATTATGGTATGTATAAGAATCACATACATTAGGTATGAGAAATTTTATAAATATAATAATTAAATTAGACAAATGATTTACTACAAACAAGACAAATATTGAAAATATATATATATATATATATATATATATATATATATATATATATATATATATATATATATATATATATATATATATATATATATATATATAAAGTCACTAAAATTTAACGATTTATTATACACAGACTAATCTCCTGAGCTCGTAGTGCACAGTGACATAGATCTGTAAATGTGTGGGTGCGAGAGAGACTGCTCAATAGAGTCTGGTCAATCAAAGAACACTTTTAATATATAATACTAAACATAATATAGGAAAAAAAATTCACTTGATCTCTGAAGTGCTGCTTTAACTAATACCATGAAATATTTATTTAGCTTTTGTGCATAATTTTAAGACAATAAACCAAAAATTCTAAAAGAAATTTTTCAAAAGCATACTTTGTGAAATATAAATTATATATAGTAATATGAAAGTTTTCTATGCATGACTTGTTATGGCTGGTCTGGAAAAATATAGTTGTTTGTTACTCATGCTGAACATACACAATATTATGATTTCAAAAATCAATATTAAGTCTATACAAGTTGTTCTAAATTGAAACTTTACATGGGAAATTAGTAATTGATGAATATTATTTGTTTTGTTATTTTTTATAAACTTAATTTCTTTATGTTACATTGAGAATACATGAATGTAATTCAATGTAAATAATGTTCTTTTTATATATTTTTCAAAACAACATAGTAAAACATCAAGTTTCCCAAGTAGAATAACTGCCGTTGAAATGAGGTCTCTCAGACAAATGTGTAATAAGACGATGTGTGATTGAATAAAAAAAGTAAGCACAAGAACAGAATGTATGTTGGAAAAGGACACCACATGCAAAATAAAAATATAATATATGTCCTTAAATGGTTCGGCCACATAGAAAGAACAGATGAAGAACAGTTGACAAAAAAATTATACATGGCTAAAAGATGCGGAATAAGAGATAGAGGTCGGTCGAGAAAGACTCATTTAAATCACATGAATGGAATCTGATGTGTAGATAGTAGGAGAGTGTGCATGAGGCAATGTTTGGATTAAGTGAAGCGAGAAAAGTATATCAGGATAGGAAAGTATGGCGCTCAGTTCTCTCTGCCTACCTCAATATGAACAAGGCATGATAGTATTTATGTAAAAAAACACAAAATATTTATTTGTAACTAGTATATTCCTAGAAAATAAACTATCATGACGTTCGGTTTCTAAAAAAAACTGATAAAATAAACATTTTCCTAATATTCATATAAGATATTATGAAAAATGATGTAAAAGAGTAAAATTAAATAATAATTTAACATAAACAGAGCAAATTTCACAATAATAATGTTAATATATTACCTTTAGTCAGTATATATTATTATAAGGTCTTTGGTATATACCTAGTCAAAGATGTTCCGTACTCAAATTTTGTATGGAAAATTTTCAGCGACTTTATGAAATGAGTTTGTTTAATTATTTTTTTTATTTTATTATGAAAAGTTGATATTTCTTGAATGCCATTTTATGAAAGTGATGAGCCTTTTTACCTATTTGAAAATAAAAATTTCAAATTTTAAGTTTCCTGAGCTTGGGGTCACTTTGAAATATTTGACAGTTAAAAAAATTGAGAAGCACTATTCATATATCGTTCAAAATCTAATGGGATCTAAGTGAGCATTAGATATACAAATTTGCAAAATTTGAATAGAATCGAATGAGTACTTTAGTCTATAATCGATAAAGTAAAATGAACACGCCGTACATAGCACATAGCACACTGCACATAGCACACTGCACATAGCACACACACACAGATACATTGTGATGAAACTTTCAGAATACAATCTCAGCATGATACTAGTTGATAATCTGCAAAAAAAAAAATACCCTTAAAAATTGCGAAATCATAACTCCCCACTATATCACCTTGTGTTAGTGAGGAGTAAAAAACGCATAGTGGTTCATAATTGTATTGTTTTTTGGACTCTGTAACGAATTACTTAAAATATGTAAATTATTTGATTTAAACATGAATTATAAACAAAAATATTTGAAAAAATAAATGTGACCTACGTAGATCTATATACAATATTTTTTTAAGTTTTTTTTCACTTTCGTACCAGTTTTGAATACCAGCAAAATCTCAAAGGTTTTTCATGATTCAAGGCTGTGAGACACCGGCTTAGAATAGTGCTTCCACTCTTTTCTATTGTTGTTTCCGAGTGTCCAGCAAGAGCCGGACAATCGAAAATAAAACTGGCAACAATAACATCTCACATAGTTCAGCAATGAGGTTCACTGCCCATTCTGAATGTTTCCTTTTTGCCCATCCTTTTTAGGTAAGACGAGACTGGTGTGTGGGTAAACATGCATGTGTTGTACTCCCTTTCATATGGTAATGCATACCGAAAATAATAATGAAATGGGATTAGCCGTGATTGTATGAATTTTTCATGTAAGTATTAAAAAATGTATATAATCGTTTCGTTTTGCTAAAAAATTCAATTCAAAAGTGTTCTAACCTTTTTTTATTAAAATTATTTGCTGAACTCTTGCTTTTTTGATGTTAAAAATTTGTATCGTGTGTGTATGTGCATGTGAATGTTTAACGTAAAATATTTCTAAGAATAATATGATTCTGTAATGTCCTTTTGATATTTTATGCGTATTTTTGATGATAGGTGAATTTCTTTTTTTTGCTAATGTTCATATACGCAAACCAATTTCTCAATAGATGGCGTCACAAAAAGTTTTCTTCCCTACTTCAAAGATGGCGATGATAAAAACAGCTTATTTTCAAACGATCAGTTTCTTATTATTAAAATATATAGGCCTTTCAAAACGTAAACCAGCCAATAACAGGTCTTAAGCCCTGTAGGTGCCTTGAGTTCCTGGTTTTCCTAAAATATTCAAACTTCATCTCTATTGAGATAAAAATTTGTCAAATATAAAAATTAAACATATTTCTATATTATACAAAAATTTGATTTTGATTTTTTTTTAATTTTAAAATTATGAAAATCAACACGAGCCATCACTGCTCGCGAATTTGACATAAAGCCTTCAGTCAACTCTCTCTCTCCTGTAGGAGTGACACCAGGCTTGACGTGGAAACGCCAAATGCTCGATAATCCTATGCTAAACACACAAATTGGCTTTGCCGAGCAAAAAATCAGGATCAACTCATCCCCGAATGCATTGATACCTCCTCGTATCTCATACCATCCCGATCTTTCATTACAACAATCTGGAACATTGTTACGCGGGACGCCATTAACAGAAGATTAGTTATTTGAAAATCCGCAAATCCTGAACACGACATTGACTTAATTCAAAGTAAAAATGATTTATTTGAAACAATTTTCTCAAAGAATTGGTTTTATCTATTTGTAAAATTATTGCTAAAAATCGGAATAAAGGTACGCGCAAAAAACTAATTTTGTATTTTTGCTTAAAGTAAGTAAGGTGAGTTTACACGGTTGTGAATAATTTGTGTAGGTACCTACATCATGTCTATAATTATTTGTCTGTTTTCTAGATTATAAATAATATAAGTAGATAACCGATAGTTGGAGAATTTCAATTATCAAAATAATCAAATTGTTTCAGGAAATTATTGTGTAATTTATTAGTCTATTTATGTATGTTATCAGACATGAAGTCCATACGATTGTTGAAAATTCAAGTACACTCCTGACGCACGCATACATAATACGCATATGTACATTGCATGAATCTGAAATGTCTACAAAAATCATTTGACGCATTCACGTAAATTTCAAAATAACATTTACTAATCATGGTTAAATAGGCCTATGTTCCAAAAATGATTGTAATAATTGACAAATATAATTATTATCTTCCGTGTAATTCCACCCATTTTCGATTAGACAAACGCCTAGAGCTATTTCCAGTTACATATCTCCGTGTTCACATCCGTGAATGTAGATTTCAGTATTACGTTCGCTCGCCAATCGCGAATACTTCATTTCCAAAAACATGCACAGACTAAAACCGCGAAGTCATAAAACCCATTTGACAAAAGCGTTTTATATTTTATCTGGAAATAATCCTTGTGCCCTTTTTTTGTTAATAGTAACAAAATATAATTGTAACACTAGTTACCAAATCATCGTGACAACTAAACATTGGTCACTCGTAATCAAATGTTTTTGCACACAGATAAACCGTACATTAAAAATGGCCAAACTTTTAGTTACTTATTACAAAAGTTTGGATAAAGTCGGCCTATGTATGTGGCTCAAGTTGATTGGATACCTAGCTCCTGAGCCAAAAGTCCTGGTTTTAATTCCTGGTGGAGACGCAGTTTTTAACTGTGTTTTCATTCTGGATGCGTATTTACTTTTCCATGTTGATTAGGAGGCAAGTATTGCCTCGAATTAGGCACTAGTTTGTTACGCTAATGCACTTAAAAACTCGTGTTGAATCATCACCACCAGAATGTATCTTGGTGGTGATGGTTGAACTCAAGGCACGTGTCCTCCAAATGCACACGGTTTAACAACGCAAACTTTTCCTGTTAATACGTGCTCAATTCAATGCACGCGTCTTTCAATCGTACATAGGTTTATAAATTTTACCATGCGTATTGATTGAGCGTTACAAGGCTGTGTTACAGACATGTATGTAAGGTGAGACTCCAAAATGTGACAACTTGTTATGTTATTGAATGAGTGTTAAATTAATATAATAGTAGAAGTTATAGATTCCTTAGCTCTCAGATATTTGATAACCCTGAGCATATCCTATGGGAATGCACTGACTTCTCCGTGTCAACTTTCCGACGAGAACTCTACAACGATGTCCGAGGGAATTTCTTTGGACCCATTGGACATGCGGACCTTGTTCAGGGCTTTCAATACTTTCTGTCAAAAATACGTTTCACTTTTATCTTTTCTTTCAGTGAATGGTGAGCCAGCTGTTTCTTCATAACAAGATCTCTTTAGCACTCTTTGAGCTCTATTTGAGTGCATTGTCTGCAATATTTTCGAGTTTTTCGGACTCTTTTTATGTCTTTATGTGTACTCTTAGAACCAGTGGTGGTGAGGGAAGATCATAATACATTAAGTTTATTATTTGCTACACCAAAATACTGTACTATCAATAAGTTGATGATTTTTTTATGGACAGCGGTTAATTTCTTTTGATATGATTTCACCTTTCAAAACATGTAAATTGCACTTCTAAACGTTCTAGTTTTTATAATCAATAAGATCGATTTTGTCCCTGAATAGATGCGGAATGCGGATGCGATGTCACTGTTTTGTGAAATCTTTTGGCTAACCGCAGATATTAAGGAATTACATTCATATGTATAGTTTTATAACATATAGTATACTCAATCTACATACATATCATTCCTATATTCTGTCCAATACAATATAATGCAAACAGTATGTATGTACTGTACATACATATGAGACAATCATCAAAGGGACAGGACAGCAGTGAATATTGGACAACCATAATTAAACGTGTCACAGAAATGCAATACAAGGGAAACAGGATTAAGAGGAGATTCCATACGGTCCAGTTCAGTAGGATGTTTGATAACATTTCCAGCAGAGATAACGGCGTCCATTCGTTTTTATGATACGGGAGTAAACACATAGACGGCCGAAGGAGGCGTTTAATTAGACAAGCGAAAAGGCGACGCAATCAAAGGGGATTGACGAAGTAACGTGAAATATGACTACCAGGGTGGCATGATCAGATAGAGATTTCTTCAGCAGGGCCAATCGGAAAATTGAAGTGTGAATTGATATTATGTATGACTCCCGGAGTGCTACGATATCGTTTTTTTAACATTTTTTGAGACAATTATTTCAATTGGATTTTAATATTTCTAGTCAATCAGTTTACTTAAACAACAAAAACCGATTGGCGAAGCAATGTGAAAAATTACTCCTAATCAAATCCAATCGCAACTTCGTGTTTTCGCTATCTTTATAATGGAGAATAAGGAGATAGGTATGTTTTAATCAAAATCACTCAATAAGTTTGTAGGATGACCTATAGTTTATTTTTTAATGATTTTTTTAAGAAACAACCTTCAAAACAATTTCATGTTTTAGTTCACAAGTTACAGTGGTTTTGGTGAGGCTGCTATTCTATTTGTCTTCAATCTGAACTATCTCCAGTCAGTCTGCCATTGCTTTGCTTGAACAAACGTTGGGCAGACTGCTCCATCGGGGACGAATGGTAAAGAAGTGGTTTGCTATTTTAAACACGACCGTACAAACACCGATGATGTTAGAAGCTATTGTTCCAGAAAAATTGAAAAATAATGGATAAAGCATTTTCTGCTTTTTGAGACAGAGGAACAAACATTGTTATAATGTACCTACCTACATATATTATCTTTTATTGAAAAATAAATATTAATTTATATCATGATGATGTGATGTATGGTAGAACGATCTATGATAGGATAAGGAATGTGGACATCAGACGAGAATGCAAGATTGAAAGAGATACTGTGAGAAAATGAAAGTAAATACACTACGATGGTTTGGACATGTGGATAGAATGAACGATGAACGCCTGACAAAGTAAACAAGGCTGAAAAGAGTGGAATGAGAGGTCGTAGCCGCCCGAGAAAGAGTTGGCATGATCATATAAATGAGATTTTGAAAGATGGTAATATACCAAGTCAGAATAATAGGAGAACATGTATGACGCGATGCATGAATGTAAATGAGGCAAAACATGTATTTCAAGAAGTATGGTCCTTTCTGCCTACCCCAAGTAGGGATAAGGCGTGATGGTATGTATGATGACTCCAATTCAATGTTTAAATCAGTGTACAATAGTTAAGTTTATATTGTTTAGATAGGTACTTTTTAAAAATGCAAATAGGTACAACCTTTATGTCTCCTGTCAAATATTATAATAATATATAGGTACACTGCTAGCTCTAGAACAAGTATACAACATTATACCCATTAATCATTGCACAAAAAGCTATTTTAAGAGTAATTAACAAAAAAACATATTTATACCCTTCTGAATTGCTATTTAAAGAATTTGAGGTCCTTGACATCCTACAACTTTACATTAAAAGTATTACACAAAACTATACAAAAACTAGCAGCCCCGTTTCCCAAAACCATACTACACATAAAACTAGACAAACTGTACGAAATCTTTAAGCAGTACCCAGAATGAAAACCACACTAGGACAAAAAAACTATACATAACTAGCACCTAAACTTCATAATATGTTAAAACAAGACATACCAGAAATTTCAACTATCTCATCAACTAATGCAAAAAAAATAATATTTAAATGGTTATTTAACAAAGGCAGAGAAGAGAGCGAAAGACTATTGCATATAGTGAAATAAACAAATAATTACATTGTACTATTATACTACCTTACAATAGGTACCAATAGATTAACACTATACTAAATAAAAATATATGTAATGGCACTCTGACACAGGCATTGGCCTTGTGGATTGTCTTATCCAAAAATCATTTACAAAATATAACTCTATATATTTTAAGTTATATTGTGCATACATAACTTTCTTACAAATACAATAACATGTTATTGTATTTGTAAGAAAGGATTTATAATAAATAAATAAATAAAAGTATACCTAGTTGGGCAGCAGTTATCTATTTTTGATGAAGATTATTTAAATGGTGTGATAAAGAAATAAATAAAATAAAAAAATAAAACGAGTGGGTTGTGGCCAACGCTATACTCCTCACTACCAAGTCTCTCCACAAAGTATTCAAATTTTGTATGGAAAATTTTCATATGAGTATGTTAAATTATTTTTGAATTAATTTTTTTAAAATAAAAAATTGATAAATCTTTAATGCCATTTTATGAAAGGGATGTGCCTTTTTAGCAATTTGAAACTAAAAATATCAAAAAATTAGTTTCCTGAGCACATTGAAATATTTGACAGTTAAAAAATTGAGAAGCACTGATCAGATATCTTTCAAAATCTAATGAGGTCTAAGCGAGTATTAGATATACAAATTTTCAAAATGTGAAAATATTCGAATGATTAGTTATCTATGTACTTTAGTCTATTACCGATAAAGCAGAATAAACACGCCGTACACAGTAAGTACTTACATAGCACGTAGTACCTACACATCACAGACACAAAGATACATTGTGATGAAATTTTCAGAAAACAATATCAGCATGATACTAGTTGATTATATGCAATAAGAAATAACCTAAATAATTGAGAATTCATAAGTCTCCATTATATTAATTACACCAATTAATTACACCAACATGGTTAACTAGTCTCTTTCTATGGTTCTGAAATAAAAATCGTGTCAGAGATTGCATTTATGACAGGTATTATGGCGGACATTGGGATCTGGTTGATCTGTTTTGTGTGAACCCATATGTTTGATGAGGTAATGATTGTGAGTACAGAAAGTTGAGATTCTGTACATAGTTGAGAAAGTTGAGATTGCATATGATTGTCAATAAAAATTGTAAACTACTAGCCCTAGAACAGGATTTCCTAGTTGGGCAGCAGTAATCTACTTATTGGTGTCATTGTAAATATTGTGTGATAAAAGCTAAATAAATAAATAAAAAAAATAAATATCTCCTTGGGGTAAAGAGGAGTAAAGGGGAGCAAAAATTTTTATGTCACAATAACCGTTCACAAAATACGTATTTTGAATATGAAATTGCAATTTAAATTCAAACATTCCTTATAATAATGACGTTTGAGGGGAAAGTAGGCAAAAATTAAATATTTAAGTTCCCCATTTTTTATTTTGCAAATTATAGTCGGACGGTGATCCTCCATAAGTTGAGCCACTAGCGCATATTGTCCGGCAATTTCAAACGGCAATTATTTCATAATTGCTCCTCGTATAGAACAAAGGGATTGGGAAATTTTTCTATGCCGACGTAATGGCCTATGACCGCCGCTCGTGAAGGGTTAAAAACGCTGCGAGCGGAAACAGATCTCCCGACCGGTTCCGGTCGGTCAAATAGACCGGTCAGGAAAACGGACCGGAAAGTGAAAGAGATACGGTCAGGCAACGGAAATTAACCGATTAATTTAATCCCTTCATTATGGCATCAAGGTAATGAAAATATGTTATGAAATTCATTCTTATACATATTTATAATATAAATAAAAAAATATCTAAAGCCCATGGAAAGTTATAATTTTTTTAATTCATTAATATTCACTTATATTCATGTAAATAATTGAAACAAAAAAAAAGTATATTTTACAGAACGTGAGAGCATTTTGAAAGTATTGACATTGCTAGGAATTTCGCAGAACGTTTCAGAGCTTGAAATTTCGCTGTCAAAAATGAGCCTTCACCACATCTGATGCTTGATTTTGCCTTACCTTCCTCACGAGTTCTTTTAAATTTGTCAATAATTTCATTTTTATGAAAGTATTGACAAATGAAATTTCATTTGTATGAAAGTATTGACAAAAAAAAATTCATTTCTATGAAAGTATTGACATATGAAATTTCATTTTTATGAAAATATTGACTAGTAAAATTTTATTTGTATGACAATATGTATTTACAAAAAATTTCATGTCTACGAAAGTATTGACAGACATAATTTCATTTTTATGAAAGATTCTACAAATAAAATTTCATTTGTATGAAAGTATTTATTTAAATTCATTTCTTACGCAAATATTGCTTCTCTGGGCTGGAAACACTGGTTAATTGGAAGAAATTGACATACGGCAATAAACTCGCCACTTGCACAGGGTGCAATGAAGTGTTTATTATTATTTTTATTAAAGGATTGACAAATTAAATTTCATTTCTATGAAGTATAGACAAATGAAATTTCATTTTTATGAAAGTATTGACAAATAAAATTTCATTTCTACTAAAGTATTGACAAATAAAAGTTCATTTTTATGAAAGTATTGACAAATAATATTTAATATGCATGAAAGTATTGACAAATAAAATTTCATTTCTACTAAAGTATTGACAAATAAAAGTTCATTTCTATGAAAGTATTGACAAGTAAAATCATAGAAATGTATTGGTTGATAAAATCATAGTTATTCACATGAACGTGCTATACCTACCATTTATTTTATTTTTTTTTAATTAATGATTTTTATTACAATTTTATTATAATCATACTCAATTAGGACTATAATTACCTTTACGAACTTTCTTAAAAGAACGCATAAATTGTACGACAGACCAATGCGTCAATTGTAAAATATTTAATCGATCAAAATAAAATAAACGCACCCATCAAGCATTCACTTGATAATAATTAATTCACCCAATCAGAGAATTAAGTATATTTATTGATTTATTTAAGGTAACCAAATGTTATTTACTCCACACTACCTCAAGGAGATATAGTGGGGACTTATGTTATTCAAAAATTGAAAAATAAAAGTGAACAAGTTATAAGTAACTGCTAGACTGTTTCGTGCACACAAGTAAAACATAACAATGTATTATTTAGTTATAACAGCGAAACATTGGCTACTTCTTACTAAATTTTAGCTTTAATAATATCAGCAGATCAACAGTTTAGTTAATTTCGCCTCACTATCCCAAGGTTATTTTTTTATTGCAGATTATCAACTAGTATCATGCTGAGATTGTATTCTGAAAGTTTCATCACAATGTATATTCTTCATTTGAAGTACATTCAGCTAGGCTATGGAAAGTCCTGATAATACGTCGTCTATCTCACTAAACATCTTCAAGAAAAGGTTAAGCAAAAATATTTATCTGACAACATCTGATTACATCTTCCTCTCCTCTTCATTTCCTTATCCTTTAGTTTTCCTATCATTGCTATGAATTGTTCTTATTGTTTTTTTTTTACTTTTCTTCTGCTGTATTTTTTTTTATTTTGTAATATGATTAACTGATTTCCATAGTACACATTGTTTTGTATACTTAACATTTACTCTGGTTGGTTGGAAAAAAATGCCATTAGGCAATAAGCCCGTCAGTGTACTAATTATATGTACAAAAATATTTAATACATAAATAAAAATAAATATGTATATGCGTGTGTGTGTGCTGTGTACTTTGCGCTATATACTTTGTACAGCGTGTTAGTCTACTATATCGATTCGATTCTTTTCATACATACATACATACCATCACGCCATATCTCTTACGGGATAAGCAGAGAGAACCGAGCGCCAAAGTCCTATATTTTTGCACACATTCCTAGCTTCCTTTACATCCATGCATCATCTCATACATGCTCGTCGATTATTCCAGCTTCTTATTTTGTTTTTTTTATTTTTTTATGTATTTATTAAAAATAACAAAGAAAAATACACAATACAACAATATATACAATTTTTTAAAAGATACATTATAATTTTGTTTTTTTTATGACTCAACTTCAAAAAGAGTTTTCTCGTGCTTTGAAGTAAGTCACATTTTACAAACCTACAAACTATCTAATCTATTTATATACATACATCTTATATTTCCTTCTATCAAAAAAATGAGGAAATAAGGAGGGAAGAAGAGTATTATAAGTAAAATGAAAGTGAATTCCTTGAGGTGGTTTGGACATATTGAAAGAATGAATGATGAACGACTGACCAAAAAAATATACATGGGTGTAAGAGATGGAGTGAATAGCAGGGGTCGCCCCAGAAAGGGATGGCATGACCATGTGAATGATTCTTTACAAATTTTGAAAATTTGTATATCTAATTTAACAGTTACTGACTTGGTAGGGGGGAGCATGGCGTTGGCCACAACCTAGTCGTTTTATTGAACAATAAAAAATATGTACGTTTTTTTTCAAATTTTTGGCAATTCATTAAATATTTTCGAAGCCATGTATTGAAAGACCATATCTTTCTCAACATATTTTTTAATTATCTTGTGGTGTGATATTATAACTATGTACATATTACCCCCTATGCTGTAAATATTTTAACTAAATTAGGAACGTTCTTAAATTGTTGATTTTAGATTTACGGTCTTATTTCAGCGTTATAAAATATCAACTTGGACTAAATGGAATAGGATCGTACCTATATTGGCCGGAATGTTCTTAAAAACTAACTGAATTAGACGTATTTTGAATGATTATGAAAATTTGATAATTTTCATAATTATTCATAAGACGTCTGATTCAGTAACTTTCAGTAATTATGTTGCTAGTCAATGTAATATTCAGATTTGTTTTGATTAAATTATTATATCTTTAAGGTGATTTCTGGTCGAAAACAAGCCTTGATAATTTTTTTTTTGAAAAAAAAAAAATTATTTTTTTTATTTATTCCCCCGTCGTAAAATGATACATCAATTTAGTGTCGTTCATCTTGTTGGTATGTACTGTTTAATCTATTTCTCCATCGGTGGGCACAATATAATCCTCATAACAGAGGAGCATAGCAACCCTTTCATAATAACCACCATGGATAGACAAAGAAAAAATATGCGAGCGTTCTCTTCATGCTCAAAGTTATTAATTACGTATTTAATTCGCGGGAAAAATGATTTTCACAGGCGGCCGATTACACCCCACTCTCCCCTTTAACCCTTTACTTACAGTGTAAGTACTTACAAAGCCACTGGAGTAAGTATCGTGACTTTCAGGTTGGTAGGTACCCACGAATTATGTATACTCTTATATACACTAGTACATTATTTTTTACATAGATTATTGTCTTTTTAAACTGCTCAGTATTTGTAGGTATATTAAAATATTGCCAAGGCACCGGCTCAGAATAGTGCTTACACTCTTTTCTTTTTGAGTGAAAATACAACAGGCAACATTAACATCTCACATAGTTCAGCAACGAGGTTCACCACCCATTCAGAACTTTTTTTTTATGGTGAGACGAGACTTGTGTTTGGTGATACACGCATGTGCTGTGCTCCAGTTTATAAAGCAATTCACACCCGGAAACCTGCCGCTGGTTACCCCAAATTGTGTGATATGCCGTGATGGTATGAATGAATGAAAAATATTGCTATTTTTGACAATTTTTCAACATCTAATAGACGAAGTTATAATCTTTCTTTTAAATTAAGTATTCCAACTTCGTCTCTATTGAGATGTAGAAATATTGTCAAAATATCATTGACTGCTGACAGGGAAAAATACAACGTTTGCGTATATGCAACATTTAAAAATATTCGATAAATGTTACGTTTGTCTTTTTTTTTTTAAACAAATACATATACCTTGTCAAACAAATACATATACATATTCCTACGTTCCCTAAAATAAGCATAAATGCTTGTACTATAGGTGAACGAAATCGGTCGAGGATTCGAACTCGCGACCACTGTATTACTAATCCAATGCGCTTACCCCTCTGCCATCGACCATTTGTATTAGAATATCGTCGGCCTAATAGTAGGTACCTACCTTAATACATAAAATATGTTCCGCCTTTTTCTAGTAGCTAGAAGGCTAGAACATCTTCAAAGCAATATCTGGTTATAGTTTTGACGCAATAATTAGCGATACCTACCCCCCCCCCCCCCACACAATGAACAAAAGGCGATTTAACCCTTTGATAGAGGCGCGGGGTGTTATTTGTCACAGAGACGGTCATATGAAAATATTTCATATTATAGGTTGGGCCACTAGTTCTAAAACTTTTCGATCCACGACGCGGTTTATACTTTTAAAATATATATTTTTTTTTTACCTTCTATTTTATTTTATCAACGACCTTTTACAAAAATCAAATATAAAATGCAGTATTACAAGAAAGAAAAAATAATGAATGAAAAAGAAAGAAAAAAATATGTAGATATTAAAAAAAATATTCATAAAGGCTTTGTCAGACTATACTTATATCAATGAATCTTTTTCGTGATATCCAGTTCTTACGTTGTCTTTCAGATATATCCATATCCATGTTTCAAATTTGTTTTTCCCATATCAAGATGATTTATTTAAAAAAAAATATATTTGTTTTTTAAAATAAATATATTTAATATAAATATATTTTGAACCTGTGTATTTTTTAATGAATATGATATTGAAATAAGTTCTTTAAAACGTTCTCAAAACTAAGCATTAATACTTGTACCTAATATGATACTAAGGTTTCAAAATAAATCTGAAGTATCATTTCCTTAAACATAACACTAAACTTAAAGTCTCAGTATACGTAACGTTTTTAACCCGGACGGAACGGGACTGGAAATATTGTTTCATAGAAAAATCCTTGGGTGTCACGTAGCCGCGTCCGTGCACCCGTAACGAATGCTCTTTCGTATACATTTTCTTTGAAACGATGTTTCCAAAAAAAACGTCCCGTTTTGTCCAGGTTAAAACATGTTACGTATGCAGCGACCTTTAAATTTGTCTTCTCACTCTTTTTTTTATTATTTTTTTTGTGTTTTGTTTCCATTATTTTATTCAGATAAATCGTTAAATATTATGTACACAATTCACTTGGTTGGAAGATATTGCCATAAGCCAATAAATTCGCCGTTGTGAACTTGTTATGTAACGTGTGTAAAATTATTAAAATGAATAAAAAAATATTGTGTGATTGTTAATGTGATTATTATTCGTCAAAACATCTGATGTTGACAAGAAATACGTATAGCGATTTTAATGCGAAAAAGCGTGGCAGAATAAATTATTTAAAAAATGGAAGCATCATATTATTTTAGAATACCTAATACCTTATTGAGTACTTTGCATTACGTAATTGAGCAACTTACCAATTAAATATTTCATCTTTTACAAAATGTTTTTTTTTCAGTTGTTAAGTTTTTTTCGTGAAAAAATAATTATCATTGTTCGACGAAGACTGTCATCAAACACATGAATTAAAATATTATGTACTTTTTCTTCTGTGTTTGTTAATTAATACCATTAATTAAGAAAAAAATAATTATTGTAGAATAAACGGGAAAACAGTTAAGCCATAAGAGATGAGATATGTTAATTGGTAGTGGAACTTTTAAAGTTGGGATGGATGTCATATTCTTAGTGCATCAGACATTGAAAGATCATGTTATCGATTGTTTTCAAATCTGTCCTTCACATATACACATGGCGAAAATACGCCAATCGCGATACACACATTGGGAACCGCTCAGTTTGAGTGTGCAGCAAAGCGACGGTATAAATTGCGAATTAGTCAATATCAAATACATTCATTCCTCGTATAATTACATTCCACCCAATCTATGGTATTGGCCAAAACGCTCGTTGACTTGTAATCATGATTTATAGTTTTGTATTTAAGCTCATTTATGATTTATATCTAAAAGTATATATAGACTATCAAATGTATAATATATTTTGTGACTATTTATCTGGACACCTAATTAACACAAACATGGTGTTTATATGGTACGATGCAATTGCAAATTGACAGTACGATTTTTAATTTACGTATGAATTCCCAAATACTCCTATCATTCCTTCGATGGCTTGATAAACTTACCCATAACTCACCAATTCAGAAAAGCATCACTGAACAGTATAACCGTAAAAAACGAATTAATATCAGTGGGAATCTATCAGCTAGAAGCCGTTGAATCATTTACATACATGGGATCTCTTATTACAGCGGACAACAACACCAGTGCGGAAATAAGGGCAAGACTTACCGCGGCAAATAGATGCTATTATGGACTGCTAAAGCACCTAAGGTAAAACAAAACCATCTCTCGTAAAACAAAAACCCTCATTTACAAAACTCTTCTTAGACCGGTCTTGACATATGCATCAGAATGCTGGACATTGACCAAGAAGGACAAAAGTGTATTGTTGATGTTCGAAAGGAAAATATTTCACAAAATATTTGGCCCTAACTGTGAAGGTGGATCTTGGAGGATCCGGTTTAACCATGAGCTAGAAATAATGTATGGCGAACCAAACTTTGTCCAATACATCAAAATACGACGTCTACGTTGGCTAGAACACGTTTGTAGAATGGAGGATAGCCGGGTTCCAAATAAAGTATTGGACATCTGCCCTGAAGTAAGAAGAAGCAGAGGGAGATCTAGAATGAGATGGCTGGACGACATCGAGGGCGATATAAGAGCAATCGGACAGACAAATTAGATGAGACTTGCTGTCTACAGGGCGGGATGGAGGCAGTTTCTTGAGGAGGCCAAGGCCCACACCGGGCTGTAGCGCCATTGTTGATGATAACTCACCAAGAAATTATCAAACATATCGAATATTTTTAAATGATGGCATTTTATATATACCTAGTAATTTCAGGAGAGATGGACCGTGAATGAAAACTCCAGATCCAGTCACATTAACGCGACGTATGAGAAAATACGATGGCGTCCCTATTGATGTGAGTGTATATATGCCAGATAAAACCGCAAACAAACATTAGTTATTCTATATTAAATTTTTTAACATGTTGAAAATATTACCTACATGAATTGGATAAGCGATTTTTTTCGTGTTAATAAATGAAAACGAGGAAACCCGATGTCAAAATAATTGGGATTTTTTCCCTGTTGGGAGTCAAAGCTATTTTTTGACAAATTAAAGTCTTAATAGAGAATAAGCAAGAATATACCTGGAGATTTAATGACCTGTCATCGGCTGGTTTACGCGATCACTTTAAGCGTTTACGCAACGTTCACCGGTTATGCCTTTTAATTGATTTCCTTTATCAATCAAAATTTCAAAAATCTTTAAATTGTCTTCAATAGATGGCGATGATGTTTTTGAGCTTATTTTCAAACGACGCGTTGTCACCTTATAACTTAAAAATATAATATGTACTTACGTTCAAAGCGTCAAATATGTACTTTTATCAAACTTATTTTCAATTCAAGATCTTTTGTTTGGTGGAATTTTGTTTTTTGTAAGGTACTACTTCGTCTTCTTCTCGGCTATCCTCCAGTACTGGATGTAAGCATCCTTAAACTTTTTCCACCCTTTTCTATTTATTTTATTTTATTTTATTTGGGACAACATGCGAAGTTCATAAATATTTCACACAAACATATTAAAGTATCCAAGATAAAAACAGTAATAAAAAAACTTTACAAATAAGACATAATTATACAAAACCTATAAAAACATAAAGAAGCATATATACAACAATAAAAAGTACAAAGTAAATATTAAGAAGCATAAATACAACAATGACAAGTAATGAAAATTGTGCATATAACAACAAAAAGCGATGAAAACATCAACAGAAATTCTCCTCTCTACTCAGAATCAATAGCATTATTTTCTTAAATACCTCTCTTGTGTTGCAGAAGATACCAACTATGTTGGAGTTACTGTGACTATTGTAAATACGGCACATGCGATACAATGGATTAAAAAATGATATGTTAGATATACAGAACCCTATGTGAAAAATATTTGGGTTTCTTAGTGATTTAATATTGACGTTATATTTTAAGTCATTGACCAGCTGTGTGCCCATCACGTTATTTATTATATTAAATAAACATGCCACGTCCGCCTCTTTTCGTCGAGTACTCAGCTTAGAAATATTTAAAAAAATCAATCTCTGATTATATACAGGTGACCCGTATTCCAGAACACTTCGTACTAATGATTGATAAAGATATTTTAAGCTTTGAGTATTTGTGAAGTTTACAGTGAGTCGAGTTATGAACCCTAGCATCTTCAGTGATTTTTGAACAGTATTTTCAATGTGTGGGCGAAAAGTGATTTGGGAGTCAAAAGTCACTCCAAGATCTTTAATGACATTTACACGTTTGAGAGGTTTATCATAGAGTGAATATACATTTTCAATTTTCTTATGATTTCTAGTAAATGTGACTATCCTGAACATTCCTGTACCACTTTTTAATAAGATTATCTATATAGGTAAGGTACTACTTATATATTTTTGTACCGAATTTACTTCATGTTGCTCGGGCTAGTTGGAAGAGTTTGCCTTTAAGCAGTAAACCCGTATTTGTACGCTCGCTGTACATATGGCAAGTAATTATAAACAAATTAGTAACAAAGTGGCAGTAACAATGGACAGGGGCAGAGAAGAGTGTGAAAGGTATCTTACTCATGTTTTGAAATGACGTTTCTCACTCATGTCTTAATAATCAACCAACACATGTACATACAATACGCACGGACTAAATTTTGACTGACTAAATACTTCCACAGCTACTCATTCTGAATAGGTATTGCCTCGTAACAATATTGTCAAAAACTTAAATCACCATGAATCTCCCGTCAAGATTAAAAATCCGTTTAATTATTTTTGATCATTAAAGAAGAGGCCGCGTGCCGTCGGTTCGCGCGCGTCGAAAAGATTAAAAAATAATAGATCAGACGGTTTGTCCATATGCAAAGTGTTGAAATCAATACGCCCCCTTGAGTATCAGGAGGCCAGATTTAACCCTTTGGCCGCCACCCGCAGTTAACCCTTTGACGCTCGCTCCAGACACGCGCTATACAAGCCCACGCGAGGCTTAAGTCAGGACCGGGTCGATAGTTTTTAGCACCCGGGGCACTTTATTTAGAGACGCCCGTCATTCCAGGAAGATATTTTTATTTTGAAAATTAATATTTATTTAATATTCTTTTAGTTAAATACAAATCATACGAAGAGAAATATTGGCGTCATTTAGATGTTTCTACTCCGCTATCCCAAAAGCATATATATGCTAGAATGTAAGTTTTTTTTTTCAATTTGTCACTTACCAAGTTCACTACCGAAATACGAAGAATGGGCTTATAAAAAAGCTTCCAAAGCTTTCGTTTACCTTTCCTTACCAAAGTTTCTATTCGTTAGTTGGAAAGAAAAAGCTTAATGTCAATAATTTTATTTATAAAAATATGAATTATCATAATAATAAAATTAAATTTATTTGTCGCCATAATAAATCCACATTGTAAAAAAAATATTAAACAATACTAATAATATAATAATATTTATTAGAAATGAAATAACTTATATTTACTTTGTATGTCTACTATGTATGTAATTGCTTATATTACCTTCAATTATTTTGTATATTATATCCTACTCTTTTTGTGTAGACATGAATAAAAATAAATAAATACTTTTCTAAATAAAAATTGACATAAAAAATATACCAATTACATACTAATCACAAGAGTTATTTATACCTAACATATCCTAAATATCATTCAAAAAAATACCAAAAAAAAAAATTCAAAAAAAAGAATCTTCAGGGGCATTTAAACGATGTTTACAAAGGAATTTAACGATGTACTAAACTTACTTCTAATGTATGTGTGTTTATGCGTTTGTATGCCAATGTTAATATTTATTTTATTTTATATTACTTCTCGGGCAACTAACAGATTGTTGCGAAATCGAGTTCTCATCATGGTGGCATGTAGTAATATTGTTAATCTTCCCTTTTAATCCTCTCCTAGATCCTTTTGATTCAGATACACCATCATTCACGTGTTTTTATTAATTTTGTATTATTAGTGTTACATATTCTGGGCTTTATTTGGGTAATCTTCTTATTTAATTTATTTTTGCAATTGTGACTGTTTGTAACCATAAATAAAAAAGGTTACTTATAAAGTTTTGAAAAAATAATGAAATATGGGAAGGATGTGGATGATACGGATGGGTGAAAAGGAATGAATGGAAATATATTTTGTAATTATCATTGTATACCTATAATTGTATTTCACCCATATTTGGTGGTATGTGTTGTTACTATTTACCATTGTCTGCCATACAAGGTATAATTCGTAGGAACAAATAAAGAATATTAAATTAATATTTGAACCGAATTTATTTGATTCAAAACATTGCTTGAGTATTGCATTTTTTTTTTCGTTGTTATTTCGAATTCTCTTCCTTACATTTTGAGCCCCGTAATTCTCGGCGCCTGACGCAACTGCGCCGTTTAGATCTATCTCGACCAGGCACTGGCTAACGCTTCGAGAGCAACCGCCAAATTAACTGTCCGTGCCAATGTGAAATACTGTAAGTCATACTTAATCAAGCGGTGTGCATTAGCGTATTTCAAATTTAAGCGGATTGTTGAGGATATAATGTACCTAGTCGTATCTTACTTTCAGACAGCAACTGTAACTCTCCTTATTAATATGAAACTAATTATGTATTTATTACAGAGTATACATAATGTCTACTGGCTAAGGTTTATTTGCCGACTACCGTGGCACAGTTGGTAAACCGTTTGGTTTCTGTGCTGGCGTCCTGAGTTCGACCCCCAGCATAGGAGAAATTTATTTGCATTAATTTTTTTTTTTATTATTATTGAAACCAAACAAAATATAACAATATAGTTACAAACAATAAAAATATTACAAAAAAGTACAATTTAAATAAGTTATATGAAACATTTTTTTATAGGATTATTTGGTATATACCACCTCACTAGGCTGAGCCTGTACCGAGGTGGCAGATTTTTTTTTTGCGTTATATCTGACAGAAAATATTAAACTTGTATTTAACTAAAACTTGTTATAAAATATACCTATTATAAAAATAAAATATAAACTATTGTAGCTTGATCATGTTTCCGCAGTATATAATGCCCTTGTTTCTAATCCATGTTTCTATTGTTTTCTTGTGTTTCAAATTATTCATCAACTGTATGTCCGTTATTTCACTTTATATCTTGTTAAAAATTTTTGGAGCTAAATAATAGTCCGAATGTCTTTGTCCGAATGTCGTGTTTGTCTTTGGAGTCATGAGAAAATTCCTGCGTAATTGTGTTGCGGTGTAATGTGAATTGTTTTATCTTTATGAAAATGTATAGAAATAATTTTGATATATAACTGTGGAATGTTGAAAACTGGAAAATCATTAAATAATTGAACTGTTGGATATGTAAATGGTTTTTTTATTATAACCTTAATTAAAGCTTTTTGTGCTTTAATAAGAGGATCCATATTAATTTTAGCAGCGCCACCCCAACCAATCATTCCGTGTGTTATAATCGATTGAGCTAACGCGTAATATATTGATTTTAAGTCTTTTTTATTGTTTTTATCTCGTAAATACTGTTTCTCTAGGCTAGAAACACTGGTTACTGAGAAAAAATTGCCTCTTGGCAATATTTTTTTTTATTTATTTCTAAATTGAGTATTTTTATAGGTAGGTAAATATATGTGCATATAGTTGCGTTAACAAACTAATTATGTAATCTCTCAATGAATGGCGTTACAAAAGAAATCTTCATCACATCATAGCTTATTTTCAAACGAACAGATTTTCATGTTTAAAATATATAGAACTTTCAAAAATTGGATCGATAGAGAACATAATTGTTGAGAGTTGCGCAAGCGCATAAAGTGATCGCGTAAACTAGCCGTTGACAGGCCGTAAGCCCTGTAGGTTCCTTGAGTTCCTCGTTCTCCTATAATATTTAAAATTAGTCTCTATTGAGATGTTAAAAATTTGATTAAAATGTATAAAAAATGATAATTGTGATTCACTCTGAAAACAATCAAAATACTAAAAAGACGATAATTTCACACATTAGGTTACCAATTTTTACTTTAATAACAGTAATTTCTCACATTGCGTTGCCAATTTATTTTAATAACAGGAATTTCTCATATCGCGTTTTCAGTTTATACTTTAGAACCAGTTATTTCACACATAGCGTCGTTAATTTAAACTTTAGAACCAGTTATTTCACACATGGCGTCGTTAATTTAAACTCAAAAAACAGTAATTTCACAAATCGCGATTCCAATTTATAATTAAAAAAAAAATATTTTCTGTGGCTTCTTTCGAAATATTTAAAAATAATTCTTGATCCTGAATTCAATTTAACCCCCTATACACATTTACGGTGAAGATTAGATGGAGCTAAACAGGCTGCCTCCTTAATATTCGAAGCAATTTGTCATTATAGTAATGGAAACTGTTGGTTGTACCAAACAGCCAACCAACCCTGCAGTGGCTTTTCATACTAGATTGATAAGGGATTATAAACAACCCCTTTCTTTATACCTCCGTAATGCTATAGTTGGCGTCGAGATTTTTGACAACTCATGAAAAATTTGCATAATCCACTCTCTCTATTCTCTCCAGTATTAGACAGGATTCATAGAGTCCAGTATTAGACAAGGACCTTTTCTTGAGTTCAGTATTAAACAAATGCCTCACGCTTGAACATCAGGCTGGGCAGGTAAAAAAATAATAATTGTATTTGTATTTATTTATTTTACCTTTTATCACACCATATTTATAATGACAACAATAAGTAGATTACTGCTGCCCAACTAGGAAATCCTGTTCTAGGGCTAGCAGTTTACAATTTTTATTGACAATTATATGCAATTTTGAACCAGGTGATTTTTCCCGTTCCACACTAAATATGTACACAATCTCAACTTTCTGCAATCACAATCATTACCATAACAAACATATAGGGTCACACAAAACAGATCAACCAGATCCCAATGTCCGCCATAATACCTGTCATAAATCCAATCTCTGACGCTAAAGAATAGATTTATATTTTTTTATAAATCTATTTTTATTTTGATTTCTTATCAACATACAACCATAAATTTTGACTTCCCTGCACCCCCGTGATTTTTTTTTTGAAGCGTAAAGGGTCGTAATTCATTTAAAGTTGTGCAATATTTTAATAGATAACGGTGTGAACAAATCAATTGACGTTTGATTTAAATTTTTCACACAAAATTTTCAAAAAAAAAATAGGTGAATTAGTAAAATGAGGTTTATATAAAATTCGATCTACATATAAGGCGGTCTGCGACAGGACAGCGACTGCCCGGCCCTACTAATAGTCTGTATAATTAAAGACAGATACATTTTTTCGTCTTTGTTTTTTTCTCCAACAAATTAACAACTAATTAGATGAATCAGTCGACATCATCCAATTTCTAAAATTCAATTTGAATACAAGAATAATCTTCTTGTCATTGGATTATATTTGAGGTAATTCCCATAATTATTATCGTGAACCATGAGTTAATACCAGTCTACAGATTAATTACATTTGTTCTCCCCAGGGATTGGAAACCAGTCCTTTCCCTCTCAGCCCCTCCTTCCATGACTTACAAACCCCTCCCTCCGCCTTCTGTCAAAGGGTTGGGGTATGTGGTAACGTCATCACACCTTATCAAAGTCAAAATCATTCATTTCGCATATGTTGATTTTTGCATATTTGATCATTTGTTTTGTCTGCTCTACTTCATCGACTCTTGCTGTGAGGCACCAACTTGGAATAGTACTTCCACTCTTTTATATTATATCGTTGTCGTGTAATAGCCGGGTAAGTACACCACCCAACTTGCACATGCACACATGCGTCGTGCTTCATTAGGTACCTTATGCACACCCTTACATCTGTCGCTGGTTACCCGACATTGTAAGATGTTATGAAAGAATGCCTCCTCTATGCCTCTTGTGAAACATTACTTTTTTCTAACTCCATCTATTGAAAAATTGTTGTGTAAACGATGCCAGATACATATTTAATTTATTACTTAATTATTAAATTATTTATTTGTTTATTTATTTAATATTTATTTATTTTATTTATTTATTTATTTATTTATTTATTTATTTATTTATTTATTTATTTATTTATTTATTTTTGTTTTTTTTTTATTAGCATTTATTTATATATTTTTATTATTTATATATATATACTTTTTTTATTTATTTATCAATTTATTTTAATTTATTTACCTACTTATTTATAATTAATTTGTTTATTTATTAATTTAATTATTTTTTGTTTCACTGCATATATTGCTCTTTGCACGCATACACAAAAAAACACATTGAAAACAAAATCACACAAAAGAAAGCATAGCAGTAAAAGGAATAACCTATCTTCATTACTCCATAATAAAACGTAAAAGAAAAAAGTCCATAACATTATGGTTTTCTATTCTTATCCTTCCTTCAAATTTTTCAGGAATATTTTAAAATATTTTAGCCACTAAACACAATCCACTGTGAAGAAGAAAAACAAAAATAAACCCAATATGTTACAGTAAAAATAATAGAAAACTTTCATTAGACTGCTTCATCATCAAACACACCAGTTACTTGATCATGTTTCATGCAATATTAAGCAGTACATTAAGTGATTATGCTTACTTAGTGGATATACATCCATACCATACCTTCACCATGAACAAACCTGATAATATAACGCTAATAATTATTATTATCTCCCTCTAAAACTATCAGCGGCGATTACAGTACCTCCCTACATTACCGACGATCAATGAAAACTTCATCAATTATTTATACAACTTAAACCAACGGACTCTAGAAACTATGACATCTATTGAGAAACTGGTTTGTAAACAATCTCCGATTGTTTAAAAATGACTATTTACTAAATTTGACAAGTAACGAATAGGTATTTCTTCGAACCTTTGAAAATGAGCGAGTGAAATGAGTTTGTTAAATTATTTTTTATTTAAATATTTTATGATGAAAACTTGATAACGCTTCAATGCCATTTTATGAAAGTGATGTGTTTTTTTACCATTATAAATTGTTGATAATGTTCTGTATAAATTCTTGTAGAAAAATAATGGCATACCCCGATTTTAAGGTTTAGAATAATATTTTTTATTTTAAATTAAGGGAGACATTAATATCTGGAAAACTAACATGTCGTAACATTTGCATTAATGCTTCAGGTATAATAAAGAAACCTTAAATACATTCATTTTCCATTCAGCGCAATTCCAAAATAAAAGTTTTGCGGTTTCTTTACTAAACCTGAAGCATTAATGCAGCGTCACGCCTTTTTTTCCAGATATTTTTATTTTCTTTAATTTAAAAAAAATATATATTGCTCTACGCCTTATAGCTTTTTTTTAAAAATATAAGATAAATTTCAAAACTCGTGGTATGCTTATTATTTTCCTACAGAATATATAGAAAACGTAATTATAAAGTTAAGGTATATTTTTCTTAATTAATATCCAATCTAACTAGGATATTTTTTTTCAAAATGATTCGTTTTGTAGTAATGATGCTATATCAAATTGAAAATATAAGTACGTTGGCAGCAGTGGCCCCCAGTTCTGAGAGCACCTCTCCTTCTCGAGTTCACTTGCAAACTAACTGTGTTAAACTTACTAAAATTATAAAGTGATGACAGGTCGTAAGCCCTGTAGGTGCCTTGATTTCCCGGTTCTCCTACAATAAATATTCCAACTTCGTCTCTATTGAGATAATTAAAAATCTGTTAAAAAATATCTTTGACTCCCGACAGGGAAAAAAATCCAATGTTTGCGCATATGCAATAATAAAAATATTCGAAAAGTATAAAGTGTATTAAATTTATTGTTAGTGTTAGATATGCCACACAATTTAAGTTTTCAAAATAATTATAAAAAATATAAATAAATAAATGATGTCCGTAATATCGTTTGGTCGTGGTCTGCTGGTACTTACTGTCCACAATCTATCAACTTGCACCATTGGTAGATATAATATGTATAGTATAAACTTCATCGGTCAGTCCACATTAATTATGAGCAAACCGACCAACCGCTTGATCAAACATTTAAATATTACATCAGAGCAGATCTCAACAAATAAAGTGAGGTTTGACTATCTAACCAAAATATCAAACATTATATAGGTACCTTACATGATGTAAACTAGATAACTGCCTACAAAATTAAACTGTGTAAACTATGCATCACCCAGAAATTCTGCTAAATAAATGTCGGCCTTCGTGGCTCAGTTGGTTAGGTATCTGACTGTTCATCCAAGGGTCCCGGATTCGATTCCCGGTGGAGACACAGTTTATAATTGTGTTTTCAGTCTGGCTCTGTGAAACTATAAATATCGTAAGTCTTCAGAATGTGGCAACTTGTTATTGGGTGCGTGTTAAATATTTATTTGACATAGCACCTGTTAGTTGCCCGAGAAGCTACATTAAATAAAAATAAATAAATAAAATAAAATACATATACAAATACTGTTTTTCCTCACAACCACCCGTTCTGCTTATGAGGACTAATAACGGACCCATGCAAAACTCTGCAAGAACATAAGAAAAGTCCGGAGAACTCCAAAACCTTGTAGACACTGCACTTAGAACTTGCATTGATAAGGAAACTCAATTAGACGGCATAATTGGTGAACGTTGCGCAAGCGCGTCAAGAGATCACGTAAACCAGCCGTTGACAGGTCATAATCCCCGTAGTTGCCTTGAATTCCTGGTCCTCCTATAATATTCCAACTTTGTCTCTATTGAGATGTTGAAAATTTGTCACAAAATATCATTGACTCCAATCCAATGGATGAAAAAATCCAATATTTATCGCTACTCCGCTACGCATATGGAGACTGTTAACGGCCCCTTCGCAGAACGCTAGAATGTAGAATGTAAAAGAGTAGCTCATGGAGCCCTCTAGATTAGCAATCTCGGCACAAAAGAACAATCAGCAAGTGCAAGTCGAGATTCACACCTGCGGACTGTCGGCGACTTCAGATCCAATTACCAAGATCTCTGGAAACAAACAAGTCAATGAGAATCTTCGTATAATAAGGCACCGTATCTATGGCAAAATCGCTTGAAGGCTTTATAATAAATTGTTCTTTATATGCAACATAAAAATATTCAAAACATTTTTTTTTAAGTATTTCTGTCACTTATCGTCCGATAAATACATAAATAAATTAAAAATAGCCTGACATATTGAACGGATAGATTCTACGGAAAACCTATATCCCGAATGAAAGACACATTATCAATTCAGGCCTGAAGATGGGTAGATACTTAATTAATGGGTTTCCAGAGATTTCCATATTAAATGAACCACCTGAAACGATTAACAGGTGCTTTTGCTGATTGTTTGACCCATCCATTACTAACTATCTGTACTGGACAACTGTAATCTATTGCATTACTAGAATATCAATGAAATACCTGACACACGATAATGGGAATGTCCTAGAATAAACTACAAAAGATCTAGGAAATCTAAAAATATATGCGTTTAGAAGAAGACATTGACAGGAACGAGAAATTTCTGTAAAACAATTTTTCACTTGACTCATTTCATTTTCATTCCTTTCTATATTTTCATTGTTTTTGTTCTGATTTACTATGATTTTTATTGCTGTGTTTTTTGATTTGCTTTATTCAGAATTGTTCGAATTGTTTTTTTTTTCGTCTTAAATTATTTCAAATAAACTTTTTAACATCTCAATCGAGATGAAGTTGGAATATTATAGAATAACCAGGAACTCAAGGCACCTACAGGGCTAACGACCTCTCAGAGGCTGGTTTACGTGATCATTTTATGCGCTTGCGCAAAGTTCAGCAATTATGCCTTTTCGTTGAGTTCCCTTATCATTGCAAATTTTGAAAGTTCTATCTATTTGAAAAATGAGTATGTAATCACCTAAAACGTATGAAGTGATCACGTAAATCAGCCGATGACAGGTCGTAAGACCTGTAGGTTTGGTAAAAAAATATCATTTGACTCCCGACAGGGAAAAAAATCCTATGTTTGCGTATAAGCAAAATTATTTGATTATTTTAATCGTTTATTTCACTGTAAAATGGTGTCGTTTTAATGTTTTGTATTAGTGTATATGTACATTGATGGTTGAAAAACTTTGTAATTTTATTGTAGTGTAGAATAGGAGTTTGACAAACTGTTTATACAGTTTAGTGCAAAAAAAATATATCCTTCTATGCGAAAAATGCATTGTCACCTTAGATATAAGAATTGTAGCTTTCATTATTTACAAAAAAACCAATTCTCTCAATAGATGGCGTTACAACAAAATAAATAATAAGATTGTTGTTCATAATTTCACCCATAGATGGCTGTAGTAAAAATTCCTTATTTTCAAGCGAAAAGAATTTCAGTATTACAATATATAGAACTTTCAAAATTGAATTGATAGGGATCTCATTAAAAAGGCATAATTGGTGAACGTTGCGCAAGCGCATAAAGTGATCACGTAAACCAGCCGATGACAGGTCGTAAGCCCTGTAGGTGCCTTGATTTCCCGGTTCTCCTACAATAAATATTCCAACTTCGTCTCTATTGAGATAATTAAAAATCTGTTAAAATATATCCTTTTGTATATTTTATAAATTAATAAATAATTTAAAAAAGACATCGGCCATTTTTGTATGAACTTTAGTTCAAGTGGCGTCGAGTGATAAGACTTTATTTTTAACACAACTACATACGTAGAGGACACACGCTTTTAGGATTCGGGTCCATTGTCCATTGGGATGGTTTGGAATAGGCTTAGAAGGCGGAAGATCGTTGCACAGTCAGGTTACTATGTAAATGATACTACTCGTATTATATTATGAATCTAGCATGATTTTTCCGATATAAGTAATTCCACTATAATTTATTGCGACTTGAAAATGTACAATTCTGAAACCGGTCTTTGAACTCTAATATGAGCGAATTGTGATATGACTGTGAAAAATATTGTGAAATCCCATAACTAGTTTTAAGGTATTTAATTATCTTGTGACGTGTCATGTCACAATTTGCTCATATGTACTTGACACTGTACTCAAAATAAATTATGGTGGAATCATTAAAAACTTGTTTTTATTTCAATTTTTTTTTTTATTTTTGTGATCTGTTAACACCGAAAATTGTTTTTTTTATTTATTTATAATGCAATAATTTACATATTCAACGTATACAATCAAAAGACACACGAAAAATATAATAAATCAACTATTTGATTATGCAAACATTGTGTTGAATAAAAAAACTCATTGATTATTTTTGATAACATGTTAAAATAACACAATCGATAGATGATTTGAAATTGTGTATGCAATTGTAATTTGAATTTTAAACAAATAAAATACAAAAAAAAATACGTTTGTTTGCCCACCTGTCGTTTTGAATTTTTTGTTTATCAATTTTCCCACGCACCGATGAAAGATGCAAAAAATTTATAAATAAATAAATAAAAAAAAAACATTTGTGGTGGCAATTCACCGAGCCGTTTTATTATAATGTAATTCGACATAGAAAAAAATGATAAAAGAGCAAAAAACGCAAACAAAATTCTCACGGGGGTATGCAAATTTGATATGTTTTTTTCATCTCTCAAGAGCAGGGGGATCTATCATTACGAATTCGCAAAAGATTACTGCATAATAAGGATGCTGGATATCTTACCCCGTATGCAAATATTCCATCTTGTTTGCATAGAGATACGTACACCTGTATGATGTTGTATCAAATAAATTTGAGTCGTGTATTTCATAGTAATCAATACATACAATTTATTATTATTTATTTATAAATACTGCAAAATGAAAATATATTCCAACTATCCAGTGTTGCTGCCAACAGAAGCAACAATTGCGTGAGAAATGATTTAAAATGAATTTTCCCCTGCTGGGAATCCAACTGAGGTCACCAACATCGACTAACGACTAATCACAATTCCCTTTTAATTGTTTTTGGTTTATAATGATTAATTTATTCACTTAATTGTGGTTTATAATGATAAGTTTATTAAATTAATTGTGGATTTAATAGATAATTAAATAAGTTTAGTTTGTCGATCAACAATTCTTGATAGAACTCCATTGTACGTTGATATGTTATAAAAATATAAAAATACTTGGTTAGAGTTCTATTATATTTATTGGATTATTGACGCGTTTCGTGCAAAGCACATCGTCAGAATAATGCTCTACAAGACTGAGACTAGTGGTTATATACAAAATTTACATGACCACTAGTCTCAGTCTTGTAGAGCATTATTCTGACGATGTGCTTTGCACGAAACGCGTCAATAATCCAATAAATATAATAGAACTTTAACCAAGTATTTTTATATTTTTATAACATATCAACGATAATTAAATAATTTACAAAGCGCCATTTTTGTGAGAGCTCACCTCAAGGGCGTTTTATATTGAGTTTTTTTAATAGGTTAGTAATGACTTAATAATAATTAATTATTTATTTACTTTTTTGTAGTTAATAATGGCCAGTTCGACTTAATTGTGGTTTAATAATGATTAATTCATTAACTTAATTGTGGTTTATAATGATAAATTCATTAACTTAATTATGGTTTATAATGATTCATTCATCAAATTAATTATGGCTTGTGATGATTAATTTTCTCAGCGTTTTATGGATCCCGAGATTATGATCAAATTGGTAAAATACTTACATACATATATATAAAATAATACATTTTTTTTATTCGATAATTAATTTATTCCATTCTCTGAAATTGGTTAATATTCCATTCCAATATCTGAAATTGGAGTGTTGGTGGTTCAATTATAGTTTTATATGTACTATTTATTTTATATATTTTTTTAAATTATAAGTTTGATGATGTTTTCTCCTAGATTTGAAATGTATATTTTTTTATTCTTTTTGTGTTGTTTTTGGTTTGTGTTTACCAAAAAAAGTTTAAACCAACAACACACAGTTTGAAACCAACTTATTACACACAGTTTTAAATAAGTTGGTTTAAAACTGTGTTTTTTATTATTGTTAGTTATTATTATTTTTAATTGATGAATTTTGTTTTATAGATTTTTGTAAATTATTTTTAAAATTCAAGCAAAAAGCTGAAGCATTCCCAAACACAAGCTTTTAGTTTAAATTAGGAAAGGAAACATTAATTATTTTGATAACATATAGTATTGTTTGTAATTCTAATGTTAATATTTTCAAATAATAAAAAACAAAATTGGTCAATTTATATATGTAAGTTTTTAATAATAACTTTTTCAATAAGTTAAAGTTTATTGTAATAGGATTTATTTGTAAATTCTGTAGTAATGTTTATAATCTGTTTTAATATATCTACACTCTTTTTATGTAGGGTTTAAGTCCTCCTATTTGAACAAGAATACAAAGGATTCAGAAAGGTAAGAATGGAAGAAACTGTTAGATTCACCCAAGGCCCACACCCAGAGCTGGCGAGTTTATACGTAATGACGATTGGAAAACGAAAAAAGTAAGATCACTGTATCTGAATATTGTCAAACATTTTCACTGAACTTTTAATTTATTCCATCAGACGATCACTCAAAAAAAAATAAACTCATATCATTTGAAATAAATGTAAGTGTTTACATATTATATGTCTTTCAAAGATAAACGTATTTCCCCACATTTAAAGTGGCGCCCAACACCGTGTGTATCAGAGAGAGAGAGAGAAAATGACCTGGTCCTTCGAGCCGGATAAATAAAATGTTACATTGATTGATCACCATCCGTTCGTAGTAGATCAATTCCCTAATCGACAATAAACCATAGTCGGTAGCGGGGTACAGCAGCGTCCAGCTTCCAGGAAACATATTCTGGATTCGGCTGTCATTTTATCCCATTTCTCCATCGTCCGAGTATGATGTATTGCAGACGAGTATTGAATTATTTATGGCCCAGTGGTTTATCTAATGCACTAAATTTAAAGACGAGACATTTTTGTAACATGATAAAGATGCTATTGTGGATTATTTGTGATAACTTATATGAGACCTTACAAAACTTTATGATTGTCTGAAATGGAAAAATGACATTTTAAAATTCAAAACGATATTTTTATTGACAATAACATCTCAATAGAGACGAAGTTGGGATATTATAGAAGAACCAGGAACTCAGGCACCTACAGGGCTTACGACCTGTCATCGGCTGATTTACGTGATCACTGTATGCGCTTGCGCAACGTTCACCAATTATGCCTTTATTAGGTTCCCTTATCAATGTAATTTTTCAAAGTTCTATATATTTGAATAATGTGTAAATATTTCACCTGAATAATACGAAATTATACTATGGCCATCTATGAGGTAACGGATAAACCTTTTTGTAACGCCATCTATTTAGAAGTTGATTTATTTGTAAACAATGAAAGCAACAGTCCTTGTAAATGAGGTGACGGTGTCTCGTACAGATGTCACCTCTGAACGGCGGCAGAAATATTATTTCATTTTTGGCTTGTTTATCTACATGTACCAATGTGTATGTAAATCGAATATATTTTTTAATTTTAATTCGATTTCAAAACGATTTTTATTACTCTGATGATTCGTTTCCCAGAGTTATTAGTCTAGATCTATGAGACGATAAATATCACTTGTTATGAATTATATGAATTATAAATTATATGGTAATTATGAATTATATGGTTATTATGAATTATATGATGGAAATTGTATACCTTTTTAAATTATGATTTATATGTGAACCTTGTATTGTTTTTGTTAATAAAAAAAAAAAAATTGGGTGCGTATTAAATAAATATTTGACATAGTAGGTACCTGTTTGCTTCCCAAGATACAAATAATTGTACCAATATGCATGTATATCGAATATTTTAATATTGCATATAATAATAAGTCCTGTCTGATTTTCCGGTTCTCCAATATTCCAACTTAGTCTTTATTGAGATATAAATTTCGTCAAAAACAAATAGTTGCCTGCTACAGGAAAAATATACTATCTTAATGTATAAAATTCTTGTGTCACGATGTTCGTACACGATAATCTACGAATACTCTCAACCGATTTCAATGAAATGTTCGAAAATTCTATGGTTGGTTCCGGATTGAAAGATAAGATTTTGACCCGATAGGTGACGCGATTATCATGATCTTAAAAAAAATATTTTTTCAATGATTTTTTTTTTTTATTTTTCTCATTCAAAAATATAAATGACTGCAAAATTATGACCTTCCTTCACCCCCTAAGATTTTTTATAAGGTAAAAGGGTCGTTTATCATATTTAAGTTTGGTAATCTTTCAATAGATGGCGGTATGATTTTTTTGTAAAATACATAAAATGAGGTCTGTATAAAATGCGGTCTATATGAGAACAATACAAAAAACGAGGTCTACCTATATAAAACTCTATATAAAGTTCTTGGGAACTAATATTATGTTCAAGAGTCACATTACATGTCTTGGAGTTACTCTGGAGAGGGGGCTGTCTTTTAATCAGCATGTCAGCATTGCTGTTGATAAGGCAAAAACAGCTTTCTACAAAGTTGCCCATATATCTCGGGTCAATTGGGGTCTGAAATTCCCCACAGCACGGGTGTTTTACAATGCAGTCTTTCTTGGAATTGCATGTTATGCTTCGGGTTGTTGGTCACAATCTTGTAGTCTTCAATACATTCGCAGGAAATTGCTCTCTGGCCAAAGGTTCGCACTCTTGGCCCTATCCAAAGCCTATAGAACATGTGCGACGGATTCTCTCCCTATGCTTACGGGACTGGCTCCGTTGGACTTGGAAACTCAGAGGCGTGGCGCTTCTTACCATTTGATGAAACGACAGTCTTCTGAAATTGGTGAGATTCGGCTTCATCCGCCCGAAGGTCCTATTTCCCCCAGAAACATTAACAGCATCACCATGGAAGCTCTACTGGACTCTTGGCAGGCTCGATGGAGCTCGTGCCCCGTGGGACGAACAACATTCTTGTTTTTCCCTGATGTGAGGACTAGACTTCGTCAATCTTGGGCCGTCCCAGATTTCTGGACATCTCAGTTTATTACAGGACACGGCAGCTTTAATAGCTACCTTCATAGATTCCGCCTTGTAAACTCGTCCTCATGTCAGTTATGCCATCACCCTGACCAAACTTCAGAGCACATCCTCTGGGAATGCTCTCACCCAAATGTGTCTTACAACAGAACGGAGCTCCTCGCGGCAGTCCTTGGGCCTCTTCAAGGTCCCATTGGGCATGCGGATTTAGTGGTCTCTAAGAAGAACTTTACAGCCTTCAAATTGTTTTGCCATGGCTATAGTGCCCTTCTATCTGCTGAATATAAAAAAAAAATTAAATTCCAGAGTGTCCTTGGTCAACTCTCTGATGCCCAGTTTTACAGTCACAGGCTTGAAGTACTCTCGCGACAATCCATGTTTGTGAATATTATGTTCACCGACGTTGATTTTTATTTTTTGCACAATTGTGCCGAGACCACGAGTCTAGAGGAGCTTCTAGAGCTACTCTTCGTGCCATGCATTCTTTGTCATTCTTACTAGCGTTCTGTGAAGGGGCCGTTTCAGTCCCCATATGCGGAACGGGTGGAGGTGGGCGTAGCTATATAAAATAAGATCAACATTGAAGGCGCTCTATGGCAGATCAATACATAAAATGAGTTATAGATCTCATTTTATATAGACCTCATTTTATGTTAATGATCGATAAAGTTTTTATTTTGTAGAATTCCATTATAAGTTATATCTATAATTAAACGTAAACCACTTTTGATTCTACATGAATTTTACTATGAGCGATAGGCCTATTTCGCCTTGTTAGGGCATTTACTAGATTAAAACTACAAAATACAAAATAAAAACTTCATCGATCATTAACATAAAATGAGGTCTACATAAAATGAGATCTATATACATAGAAGGCGGTCTATGGCAGAATAATATTTAAAATGAGATCTACACAGAAGGCGGTCTATGCCAGGACAATACATAAAATGAGGTATATATAAAATGAGATCTACATAGAAGGCGGTCTATGACAGATCAATACATAAAATGAGGTCTATATAAAATACGATCTACATATGTAGAAGGCGTTCAATGGCAGAACAATACATAAAATGAGGTCTATATAAAATGCGATCTGTGGCAGAATAATGTCTGCTCGGGTCCACTATTAAATTATTTAAAATATCAGATATTCGTAATCCACAAAACGCCGAACAAAACTAATCTATCAAGAGCGAAAAACTAGATGAAGATAATTTCTTTTTCTCACAGAATACACTTTTTTACATGGTCCATTAAGCATCCGTTTTTTCCCTCTTCCTCATTTCCAATTTTCACAAAACGATCTGTCACTGAAACGTCAGATATCCTTAAACGTCACTAGTAATCAAATTACAATGACCTCTCCCTTTTTCACAGTAATTCTACGTCGAAATTTCGGCAAAAACAGAGTGGGATTTTGTTTTTTCCAATCTGCCAATGATTCAGCAAAGTGTTAAAACGTGTGGGCTGTGGCCAACAACAAACTCTCAACTGCACAATTAGTGTGCATTTTTTCTCCTCCTGAATGGTTAACCAACCAACCAACTTTCAAATCTTTATTTATTTATTTATTTATGGTAACAAACAGTGACATTTACAAAAATACATTAAAAAGACAATTACTCGCATAAGGACCAGAATATGTAACACTAATAATACAAATTTAACAAAAACGTATGAATGATGGTGTATCTGAATCAAAAGGATCTAGGAGAGGATTAAAAGGGAAGATTAACAATATTACAATATAACTACATGCCACCAATATGAGAACTCGATTTCGCCACGACGATTTATTTATGTAATATACAAACACACCAACAGAATACTGAACAACACAAATAAAGAAATCATGATACAAAAACATAAGAATCTCCAGTGCTCCAATAACAGGTATCTCCCGCATGACTATTGTGCATAGTTTGGTAGGTACAATCAACGTCTCCTGAGCATATCTTTATTTCATTATTTTACGTACATGCATACCATCACGCTTTGTCCCTCACGAAGTAAGCAGAGAGAACCGAACGTCACATTTTTCTAACTAGACACACATTCATCGCTTCATCATGACCATTCATTGAAAAAAATAGGTTATTTAAACTGTATGGCTACCAAACTTTTGTTTTCAGTAGCTCAATTTGTTAGTCACACACAGTGTTATTTATAAACGTGGTTCAAATATTGAACCACGGTTGAAACCAAATTTGATCACTTTTCTCGTTTATAAACATGGACCAAGAGTTAAACCGTGATTCAACTCAAATGTCAATTTGAACCGGCGACGGGGATAGTTTAACACTGATTCAACTTGACATTTCACAATAATTTTAAAGTAGCTATGACCATAAGATATGAAAAAATATAAAAAAATGGATTTAATCCATTATAATTTGATTGACATTGAATTCAAACAAAAATAACGAATGTCATAAAGTGGAATAGGTATTGTTTGACAAAACTATCGCGCGGCGCGCACTTACTTTTTTTATTATTAATACACAGTATAAATATATCACATCTAAAAGCTGACTAATAACGCGTCACTAGGCAAAAGCCTGTTCTGGGACTGCTATTTTACACAGTTGGGTATCTTTATTCAGTTGTACTTACATACATACATACCATCACGCCATTTCCCTATTTGGGGTAGGTAGAGAGAACCGAACGCCAGACTCCTCTCTCTTGACATACATTCCTCGCTTCATTCACGTCCATACATCGTCTCATATACGCTCTTCTATTATTCTTACTTCTAACATCACCATCTTTCAAAATCCCATTTATGTGATCGTGCCAACCTTTTTCTTGGCCGACCTTTACTTTTCGTTCGTCTTTTATCAGCCTTGTATACTTTTTTTGTCAGACGGTCATCACTCATTCTTTCTATGTGGCCGAACCACCTTAGGGCATTTATTTTCATCTTAATTACGATATTTTTTTCAATCATACATTCTCGTCTAATATCCTCATTTCTTATTCTATCATACATCGTTTTACCACACATTCGTCACACATTTTATTCAGTTGTAATTTTCACATTTTCAAAACAAGTAAACAGAAGAGTAAAAAAGTATATAAAATTAATTAAACAAAAACACAAAAATAAACATTTGTACAAAATGTTAGAAAAAGTAAACATAAATAGTATTTAGTAACAGGAAAAATATGGGAATATAAATATATGCCGGATCAGAAAGTATGGGCAGACAATTTAACAAAACTAAATTCGTTAGTGTCGTATGAAATAGAGCTCAAAATCGAGGTCAACCGAACAAGGTTTCAAAATTTTTTTTAATTAAGGTTTCAGTTGAACGTGGAATAAGGACACGGCATGATGATATGAATGTATGAGAAATCGATGTAGGAAATAAAAAAAAAGTCGGTTGAAAATTGTGAATTCTTGACTCTCTATTTTTCTACAATGGTGGATTGTAAAAACACTAAAAACACGTTGAACTCCACCCCAACATGAAATACCATGCACTTACGCCTAAATAATAGCTCACTAAATTCTGTTTAAGTTTAACTCTTAACCCACTATTGACCCTCCATGTTCCTATAGCGCTGAGATTTCCATGGATTTGTTCGAGTGAACGCTTCATTAGTTCCTTCCAGACTGCAAAATAGACACCGTAAATTGGATGCGAGTATCTTAATGGATGTTATTTTTGTACAATGAATGAGTTGATAATTTGATTTTGCTCGATTCAAACGCTTCAGATTGAATTACTCAAGAAATAATTTTAATCAATCTTGTTTGTTAATTAGCTTGTGTTGAGTTTGGCGAAAACATATTCTTCTTTTTTCGATAGATCAGCAGGAGTTAGTCTTGGTTCAAGGATGAGGATGTTCAGCTTTCCCTTTGATCTTCCCTAAATTTCTGCATAGCGGATAATCTTGGAATATTAAAGCTCGTGAAAGTCAAACAATTGATGGCCCCAAAATGAGGTGTTGGAAACATATGCAAATCCCCTGAACCGCGAGACTAACGAACATTTCAATCATCAGAGAACCTAACATAAATAACAGGCTCTCCTCCATCTGCCTGAAGACAGTGGCCTTGAAAAATTGATTGCTGTGGAAGGAGTTGAAGGAAATAGAGGAATAGGAAGATTCCTCACTAGATGGATTGATCAAAGCTGCCATGGGAACATCGGCGGTTGGAACATTGAGAACGGCAATGTTTCGGGAGAGGTGGAGGACAACAAGCCACAATGTATTAAGGACAAAGAGGGAAGATGTTCACGACCCTCAGGAATAAGGACAGGGACGCAGAGAGTGCATCACAGGACCTACTTACTATAAAATAAAAGTACTCGAACAAAACAAAAAAATATGAAATACCTTTTGTCTCATCGATATAGTAAACAGATACAAACATGTTCAAAAAAGTCCGAGATACTATATATGAATGTAGTACTTACTTAGGAGGACATGATAAATGTTGTAGGAACGTGATGGTTTGACCTACCGATAGCGCCCTATCGTTTACTCAGGAGGGCTGTAACTTATTTTCCTACAAATTCATTTTATCTCCTTCTCCTGATACCCTGACCCTTGTCCGCTAACAAATGTCCAATTTCCTTCGAATAAAGAGGAAAAAAAATAATAGATACATATCGTCTTCGATTAATCTTAGTCTTTTTTTAACTCGCGATTCCTACTTTCTTTCCGGTTACAATGAGAAAATTAATAATGTCATGTATGGACGAAAAAGGTTTTGGAATTTGATTAAACAATTTAGTAATTTGGAAAAAGGATAATAAATGAAGACATAATGAAAGAAATATGTCATCAACAGCTTGGCCACTTGGGAAGAATGGATAACTTGGATTTGGCAGAAATCTTATGAAAGCATAATAACTGCAGTTGAAATCAGATCGCAAAAATGATTTGTAATAGAACGATGTATGGCAAAATTATAAATGAGGACAATAGAAAAAAATGGAGGATAAATAAAGATTTTATTGATAGAATAAAAGTAAATACTTTGAGATGGATTGACCTCATAGGGAGAATGAATAAGGAAAACCTAAAGAAGAAAGTATACAATACGGACAAGAACGGAAAAAAAAATCGGGGTCACCATTTCAACGACTTAAAGAGGATAATTCTTGAACAATACACCAATCACTAGTCCACAGACGCAAGGTCGGTATTCTAAGTTTATTCTATATATACTACCACGGGAGATGCTCAGAATCTGGAGAACTTGCATCCCTGGTCTCTGAAGAACTTGCATCCCTGGTCTCTCTATTACCCATTGACTCTTTGTCACTCGTTTTACTCAATTTCAACAGCCGTTCACAGTAAACCTTCAATTTACACGACCCAGTCGCTTCTAGAACTATTTTATTAACACAGCAGCCCGGCTGTGGAACGATCTTCCGAATTGTGTGTTTCCACCTTCTTACAACTCGGATCTTTTAAAAATCCGAATTAATATTTTCCTGGGCAGATTCCAAGTCATTTTTGTCTTATTTACCTACTTGTACCAATGTGTAACTAATCGAATATTTTTATTATTTATGACCTTATAAGTCTGGCGCAATTCAGGGGTGACTTCAATGCGAAAAATGCATTTGTCACCTCAGGTATAAGAATTGTTGCTCTCATTATTTACAAAAAACCAATTCTCTCAATAGATGGCGTTACAACAAAAATAAATAAAAAATAATAAGAATGTTGTTCATAATTTCACACATAGATGGCTGTAGTAAAAATTCCTTATTTTCAAGCGAAAAGAATTTCAGTATTACAATATATAGAACTTTCAAAATTTAATTGATAGGGATCTCATTAAAAAGGCATAATTGGTGAACGTTGCGCAAGCGCATAAAGTGATCACGTAAACCAGCCGACGATAGGTCGTAAGCCCTGTAGGTGCCTTGATTTCCCGGTTCTCCTACAGTAAATATTCCAACTTCGTCTCTATTGAGATAATTAAAAATCTGATTTTTTTTCGTTAATAGTAACCAAATTATAGTAGCCACTAAACAATTTGGTCACTTGTAACCAATTGTTTTGCGCATACAGCTAAACCTTCCATATAATAGAGTATATTAGCATCTAATTACAAAAGTTAATCTAAAATATCGGCAGCAATTTTTTTTTTCAGTGTTATCTTGGCAAAAATATACTTGTTTCATAATTGAATAATTTTTTACTACGGCAAAGTATAGCATATTGTGATAAAAAAACTCGTCCATTTTACTCGTCCAAAAGTAAAATGGACGAGTACGTTGGAACATTCTAGTACCGATTGTTGAAGTAGTTTTTTTTATGAGATTGGTATCCGAAACAAAATAATGTTAAATCACGGAGGCTGTAATTTACTTTTGATATCTCTCCTCTCTTCCTACCCCACCCACCCACCTATCATCATCTGTAACGTTTCTGTTAGCGATC